>VZUI01034930.1:0-47672 GCA_013401135.1 Cettia cetti | reverse complement strand
GCAGCTGCCCTGCTCGGCGAGGGCGGGCGAAGGCTGCCGCCGCGCTGCCGGCCTGCTCGCCGCGAACGTGGCCGCCGGGCAGGGAGACGGCGCCGGGGCCACGCTCGCCCCGCGCTGCCTCTCCCGCGGTGCCACCGGAGCCTCGGGCAGAGAAGCCCCGGAGCGGCAAGCGTAGGACTCTCCCCTCGGGAGCCCCGCGCCGTGCCCGCGGCGGAGGGTGCCCCACGGCCGGTGGGCAGCGGCAGCCCGGTGCCTCTGCTCGTGGCCCCTGGGCAGAGGCGGCGGTGGGCCCGGGGGAGGCAATGGCAGGCACCCCCTGCGACCCGGCTGCGTGCAGGGACAGGGACAGGGAGCAGACACGAGATTCCGAGATGTTAGCATGGACTTGTCAGCTCCAAGCTTGCATTTGACATCAGCCCTTCCAGGCGCTGGAGGCGCGCTCGAGTATCAGGGCTGTAGGGAGGGATCTTTTTCAGACCCGGGACCCAGATGGTGCCTCCCAGGCAGGGCGCTGGGTGCCAGCCCGGCTCTGAAGCGGTGCATTTGAGAGCTGCCCTTGCACTGCCCAGGGGAGCAGCGGCCGGCTCTGTCGTCTCGGCTCCGGGGCTGCTCCGCAGACTAAGGCTCCTTTCATGCTTCGGCATGTTGCCTGCTCAGCCCCCCCGCTTTCTACCTGTAACACTGGCGTCCCTGTTCCTTCCCAGCCTCGGCGGAGAGGGCAGGGCCTGCTGCACTGAGTCAGCTCTCGGGGCCTGGGAATTGCTAGCTCAGGCATAGAGAGCCATTGTCCCTCCATAGACTCCTCTTCACGGTCGCTGTGGGAGAGCGAAGCTGATTCTCCTCCCACAGCAGCGCTGCAGGAGCTGGCGGGGTAACAGCAGGCGCAATCGGGCTGAACTGAGCTTGCAAGCCCTGTCAAGTTGCAAATGTGGCAACAGGCCCTGTAATTTGTATCTGACTTCTGCAAAAGTGAACAGCGTTTCTGCACCCCACCATCAGCCAGGGTTACTTAATACGCACAAACCCAGGAGCACACGGGCAGTTTCAGCCCCAGGTGCAGGCACCGAGGCCTTTTTTTGCATCCCACAGCACCTGTACAGCCTGTGATGGTGCCCCTGCAGCAGGAGGGGTTGAGTGGAGGTGTCAGACTGTCTTTTCTAGGGGAGTGGGTAGACAGAGGAGGAGGCAGCAGACAAAAGAATCCACCCCTAGCCATTTGCTCCTCTCCCTGGGCTGGGAATTTCTATGTTCTTTAAGTAAGAGAAGGGACATTTCTGGGTGAAACACAGCCTCAGCTTTGGTCAGGTTATTGAACTTCAAGGGCCTGGCCACAGTAGCTGAGGATGAGAAAAGTCCCTGAGGTCTTTCCCAAGGGGACAAGAGGTTGGTGGGAGTGCTTGCTCATGAAATGGCAGGGGACTTTCTTGCCTTTAAAGCCCTTAAATTTGTAAATCTCTTGAGTTTCCTGTGGGGGCTACTAGAGGTCACAGCTGTGCAATATTGGGGCCAGGTACACCTCTAAATAGGGCCTAAATTCCTCTGACTCTCTTTGTTTCTGGGGGAGGAGGAATTAACATCTCTATCCCTTTCTGTCACAAGAGCTTTGCAGGTGTGTGTTTGTGTAGCCAGCCCACAGCACTCTCACCTGGCCCTCAAGGCAGCTGTGAGGCTTTTTCCACTGGGGAAACTGGGGCAGGGGTGTAGCATGGACCAGGGAAACCCTCTACCCTGATGCAGGAAGCTGCAGCTTGCTTTGTAAGGGGAGTTTGCAGGCGAGGCAGCCTTGGGTGTAGGAAGTTCTTGCACCAGTACCTGGTGCCCCTGAATATTGCAGGTTTGCCTGTATGAGAGCGAGGACAGTGAAGGGAAGAACTCCTTCAAGGACTATTAAAGCTGTTTTAAAGCTGGCTAGATCACTTCCTGCAGCTATAGCTGAAGAATATCAGCTATACCACATTGCATAGTCCTGGTAAAATCCCAGCCAGACAGCTGATATTAAAGTTCCTTTCCAGCCTTGCTTTCTGGCCGTGTTTTGCCAAGCGGGTGAACCCTGGTAATTTCCTCTGAGCTGTGAGGAGTGCCTTGGCACACTTCCAGGGCTGCACAGGGAGGTGGAGGGAGGCTGGCAGCCCCAAACCCTGCCTCTCCTCCACTCACCTGCTATAGCTGGAGGGGAATGCTCTGAACTCTTTGTTTCCAGAGGAAGGTTGCTCATTGCCACAGGCTTGAAACATGAGCTTCTAGGTAGGAGTCAATTTTTCCATTCAGTGACCTTTTCCTTTTCCACCCAAAAGCTCTGCTAAAGTTTAAATTATAAAGGTTGGCTCGGAGGTGCTCCTTGCATTTGGAGTAAGACTGTAGTCAAAACTAGATGGGTACAGCAGTGTTCTCTCTAATCCTGGGGATCCAAGGTTCTAAGTCCACATGTTCCAGAGCAACCACCTTTAACAGAAGCAAACATAGATGTCTGGCTTGTGCTTTTCAGCTCCAGGGGACTTTTCCTACTCTGTGTGCTGCCAGCATCACTGTTGTCACTGCAGTGGAGTCTGGGGGGCCGTATTACAGCTGATGAGGATCAGGCTGGATGGGTGGGTGTCACAGGCATGTGGAGTGGAGCTGCCCACGTACCAGTAGCCCAGCACCTGCCTCTTTCTCTTTCCGCAGGTTTTGCCTTCCCCTCGTGCCGGCTTCCCTCCCTGCGATGGCTACGGGTGAAGAGATCGCCCCTGCCTTGCAGGACTCATGGGGGGACTTCTGGCTCTTCCGTTTCTTTGTTAATGCTGCGGGCTATGCGAGCATTGTGGTACCGGGCTTCCTTCTCATCCAGTACTTCAAGAGAAGGAACTACTTGGAGACAGGTATGAGCAGGAGTTTCCCTTCCATGTCCTGCATCCCTTGGGAGCTCTCTGCCCTGCCTCCATCTGCCCCACTCAGCTTGTTTCCCCAACCTGCATTGTCAGGCTTGAGCCACTCACAGAGCTGTGTCCCAGTGCTGTCCAGCTGCTGTTCTGAAACAAATTTCTCTGAGGCTAGTTCTGGAGGCTAGTGAGGAGGGAGGCTTCACCTCTCAAGCTGGTGCAGCATGTGGTGGCCAGGCTTTGGTTCATTGTGTCTCCATCTTCTCTTACCCTGTTCAGGCCGAGGCATTTGCTTCCCTGTCATCAAGTCATGTGTGTTTGGCTCTGAGGTGAAGTCTGTACATCAGGACGATGGCTCCCTGCCACTGCGGGCGGAGCCCACAGAGTCCTCCACAGCCCGACAGGTCTTCAAGCTGCTCTTCTGTGCTGCCGGTCTACAGGTAGGCGTCCTGTGCGTGTGTGGCTGTCCCATTCTGGAAGGAGGAAGTGGCCAGTGGGTTAGTGACTGTCAGTTCCTTGAAGATCTAGGATGCAGTGCTGTCCTTGATCAAGGCAGGGTTGGAGGCTGGGACACGATAGTCCATCTCTAAGGCCTGAGGAGGTCCATTTAGCTTTTGTCGTTTGGATTGGAGCATCCTGTCTGTCTGATTGCAGTCCTCTAGAGTCTCTGAAAGTTCTGTTTCAGCAGATTGTTAAGGCTGCTTTTGTTCTGGCCCTGATGTCAGATCAGCAGATAGTTTGAGTCTTCTTTTCTCTCAGGCTCTCCTGTTGGTCACTGACTGGGGCTGATGCATTCTGCCTTGATGGATTGAATTGAATACCGGAGAGAAAATACTTAAATTCAGCTACAGATAAACAGGAATTTAAAATCTTAGATTCCCTAAGTCTCAGCTACAGCCTGAGCATCATTAGGAAGGGCAACTTTTTTGGTCTATGAGGACAAAAAATAGCAATGTGGGGACTGAGATAGAAAAACCCAGGTGTCCTGCAGCCAGGAAACAACTCACTCTCTAGCCTACTCTCACAGCCCATTTAGACCTGCTGTGGGCCACCAAATTCTTCCATCTCTCTTTGTCTTAGTTTCTTGGGAGATGTGTGATGAGAGGAAGTCTGTGTTACTTCTGTGAGGGGCTTGGTGTTGTTGCACCAAAAGTAGTGGAGATGACAACCAAGATCATCCCTTGTGGACAATTTTGTCTGCTGGTTTTGAAACTAGAATTGACTTGGATGTAAAAACCAGACCTAGGGAGCTGGAAGTAAAAACCAATGCAGAAGCCACTGGGAAAACTGCCAGGACGTGCCGCAGGGAGCTGGCACCAAAACCGCAGCTGTGTATCAGTAACGTTCCCTGATTCGGTCAGTCTGGTTCCACAGGCTTAAAGCAGTTCAAAGCCTAACTGTTGGCTCTCACCAGGATGTTTGCATTGTGGGCTTTGCTCCCCTGTTCACTGGGCAGATGTGGTTTGGAACAGGATGTTCCTGGTTGTAACCACATGGGACAGCGGGTTCCCTGGCGGGGTCGGGGGTGGTCCTGTCTCAGGTGAGCATCCAGAGGATGAGGCAACACTGGGGAAAGCAAGGATCTCCTGGGGTCAGTTCTTCCTGTTGCTGGCAACTGCTGTTGTGTGTCCTGACTCTCTCTTGTGCTCCTGCTTCTTTGCAGGCTTCCTACCTCACATGGGGTGTCCTCCAGGAGCGTGTGATGACGAGAACGTATGGTGCCACTGAAACAGACCCTGGTGAGAAGTTCAAGGACTCCCAATTCCTCGTGTTCATGAACCGCATCCTGGCCTTCACAGTGGCTGGTCTGTACTGCGCCCTGACCAAGCAGCCACGCCATGGGGCTCCTATGTACAAATACTCCTTTGCCTCCCTCTCCAACATCCTCAGCAGCTGGTGTCAGTATGAGGCACTCAAATACATCAGCTTCCCCACCCAAGTGCTGGCCAAGGCCTCCAAAGTGATCCCAGTGATGATGATGGGCAAACTGGTGTCACGCAAGAGTTACGAGTACTGGGAGTACCTGACTGCTGCCCTCATCTCCGTGGGGGTCAGCATGTTCCTGCTCTCCAGCGCTCCTAACAGGACTGTGTCCACTGTCACCACTTTCTCTGGCATAGTGCTCCTGGCTGGCTACATAATCTTCGACAGCTTCACCTCCAACTGGCAGGATGCTCTCTTCACCTACAAGATGTCTCCCGTGCAGATGATGTTTGGCGTCAATGTCTTCTCCTGCCTTTTCACCGTGGGCTCGCTCTTGGAGCAGGGTGCCTTGCTGGAGTCGCTGCACTTCATGGCCCGCCACTCGGAGTTCACTGCCCATGCTGTGCTGCTCTCCGTGTGCTCCGCCTGCGGCCAGCTCTTCATCTTCTACACCATCAACCAGTTTGGGGCAGCTGTCTTCACCATCATCATGACACTCCGACAGGCCTTTGCCATCCTCCTCTCCTGCCTCATCTATGGGCACACTGTCACTGTTGTGGGTGGGCTGGGCATAGCTGTTGTCTTCGTGGCCCTCTTTCTCCGTGTCTACGCCCGCAGCCGCATGAAGAAGCGCAGTAAGAAGCTCCCACCAGGCGAGACCCCTGTACAAAAGGTCTAAGGAAGCTGAGGCCGTGGCATTTAAGCCATGCCTGCTGTCCTGCCTCTACTCGAGAGTATTTGCTTGATTTCTCAGAACCCACTGAGGGGAAGAGTGGAGTATGGATAGGCAGGACCAGTGACTCAGTTTTCCACCTGCTTTTCCTGGGAAAGGGGCTGGAACAAGCCCAGGAAATGCACTGGGCTGACGCAGCTCCAAACCTTTCCATTTGCCTTAATAGGTCAAAGACTTAGAGCCAAGGCACAGGCCTGGGGGCACACCAGCATGGGGCTGCTGGTGTTCCTGCCCCACCTCTGTCTCGAGGCTTCTCCCCCAAAGTCACTGATGAACAAGGGAACTCTTCCCTGGCCCTGTCTTGCCTCTGGCTAATGCTCCTCCATTTCTGTTAGTACTACAGAGCTTGGCAGGAGGAAACGGCAAGCAAAACACTAAGTTTCTTTTTGAAACACCTCTGAGTGAGGCATCCCAAGCTGAGCCCACTGAAGAGTGGGGAGTGCTCTTCCTCCATTCCAGGAGGGGTTCGAGGTAGTACAGGCACGGCCAAGGGAAGGACTCCCAGCCTGTCCTACTCCAGGCCTGGGATCTGCTCTGGGAGGGCACTGCAGTGAAAGCCAGTACCTCCCAATCTGGTTTTATCAGTTCTTTGGCCCTGCTCCAAGACACTTTTCTTTGCTCCCCTCAGCCCAGGCTGATTTTTGTGCAGCACCCGAGCTGGACAGTTCCAAGGCTTGCCGAGTCCTTCGAGGTTGCTTTTTGGCTACATCAGCTGCTGTTACAGGCCAAAGGCTGCGCTGCCCAGAAGCCCCAGCACCACCCTGGGCTCCCTCAGTGCCACGGTTTCTGGGCTTTGTAGCTGCCATTCAGACAAGCACAAACAACCCCACTTTTTGCTGCCACGTGGAGGCACTGGCCCTGGTTTTCCCAGGGGCTGGCCAGAGTCTGTGCCTGGAGGGTTGGGACATGGGGCAGAGCCCGCTTGCGGTGCCTTGTTCCTGCTCCACAGTCAGCAGGGGATGGAGCAGTGAAAGCTGTTCTTCCCCAGAAGCCCAGGTTTTATTGGTCAATTCTTTTCTCAACACAACCTGACTGACAAACCAGCAGGTTTTGGTACTTTTGAAGGGCAACTTTTTTCTCTTTTTATTTTATTAAATTAAAAATATGCTGCATACAGTGCCATGGGTGTAAATGTCGGTTTTTGGTTGGTTGGGGTTTGCTTTCCATGTACCAGAAAGAAGGGAAGAAATTTCCAACTCTTCCTGTGTCCCTAGTCTGTCTGGGATACCAAAGTTGTCTTTCCAAATACAGGTGCCTCTCTCTGTCTTTGTCAAGGCTGGCATCAACTAGGGTTGCACTCAAAGCTGCAAGGCCTGACAGGGCATCCTTGTACACACAACTGGGGAGCACAGCCAGGTTTGGAATGCTGCTTATGCTGGTGAGGAGGTGAAGGAGCCACTAGCCTGAGCCTAAGTTTCGCTCCTAGGTTCCCTGCATGGTGCAACTTCAGGAATTCCCAGAGGGTGCAGCTACCAAGAGGTGATAGAGAAGGCTGTTGAGTACTGGTGCTGTAGCACTGTGTGGGGTGTACTGCAGCAGCCAGAGCCAGGAGAAGCTTGGGTTGTGGATGGTCCATCCTCCTGGTATGTGTGTGGGAGGCCTGGTGAAAAACCATGTCTGTGAGGGTGAGTCTGGTGTCAGAAACAGAACTGGGGCCTAACACAGCTGGGGACAGTGGTGACTTAGCTGAGCCTGGAGGGATACCAGAGCTGGTGCTGAGCACAGCCCAGGCTCCAGAGCACTTGGCTCTCCAGCAGTTTTACCTGTGCTCCTTTTCTAGCTCTGAGCTTTTGGAGTTGCCTGTGCAACCTCACAGCTTTTCATCCCGTCCTGCAAATTCGCCCAAATGTCTGCACCCACCTGTCACAAGGGACACGAACAGCAGAGATGCAGGCTGCTTTAGAAAGAGGTCAGTGGGTTCTGTCTAATTGTGGGATGAGCTCCTCTTTATACAGAATGTCAGAGGCCAGTTTGATTGGTAACACAAAGGTAAACTTTTCAATCACTTCGTCATTCCAGAGGGATATCAGAAGAAGGTCTCTCCTATAAGAAAGAATGTAAACATCCTTATATTTACAAAACATTCTACTTCTGTTTATCAGAAGAACGCTTGGGAAAGAACCCTTACCAAGATCAAAATATCCTAGGTATGAAACTCAGCACTACACCCACCATCTGCTGACAGACTGAAAAAGGAATGTGATTTCCATTGACTAAAAACAAAACAACAAAAACTCACATTGCCAGGTTAGGGATGGGATAACCTTTCTAATTTAAATGTAGATTTAAACAAAACATGAGTGGAAAAAGAAAACCCAGGACATGAACTTAAAAAGGTAACTTTTGTTGATTTAGTATTTGGCAACACTTTCCTATCCAGAGAGAAATCCTGCTTCTAAACAGTTTGCTAGCTAAGCTCCACCACTGCCCTAGCAGGCTGCACCCACACAGCTGCCACACTGGCAGCAGTCAGTGTCTTAGTGTGCAGCAAAGGATTGCAGCAGGCTCTGCCTCCCTGTTGAAGATGGATACTGGCTAAAGCCCCTTCTATTTTGTGCCTGTGGCAGCTGGCATGTGGGCAGCAAGAGAACTTAATGCTGGTGTCACTTTCTCTGACAAACCCCAAAGGCCATTATGGCCTCTGGTGACAAACCTCACACAGTGTGAGCTCAGTGCATGGGGCAGCTCATTTAGAGGTGCTATCCCAGGCTCTTCATCTAGGACACAGATGGAAAGAAGCCAGATTCTATCCAACACCCAATGACTGCCAAAGAAAGGGCAGGCTGGAGGTGGGAGGAAAGGAGTTGAGTCTTTGGCCCAACAGCTGAAGAGAGGCAGCTTGACCACAGTCTGAGCTCACTCTACACCCTGCTCCACACTGCAATGGAACAGGCAGATGGCTCCTGCCACTGTCCTGCCCCAGAGCTGCTCAGATCAAAGCAGCCAGCAGCAGCCCAGGCTCAGGCCCTGGCACAGCTCACCCAGCTGACCCACACGGATTGGGAGTCTGCTCCCAGGCTGGAGGCCATGCAGCGCTCCAGGTGGAGAACTGCTGCTCACTGGAGATGACCCCACCTGCACAGCAGGTCACGTATTCCTTCCATCCACTTCATCTTGCCAGGGCATGGAAGAAATAAACATCACCTAAAGCAGGGCTCAGAAAAGCAGTCAGGGCACAGGGGAGACCAACACAGACACAGGCCAAGACGTTTTCCTCAGTAGAGTAGGCATGAAACACAAGGGAGCCCGCCATGTAAATCATCAATTCTTTAATTCCAGTAGAACAAAAAAAAAACCAGAAAAATAATCAAACAAAACCAGCCAAAATACATTATGCTATCCTGGGGTAGCAGTTCAGAGGAAGGGCTCTCCCACCCCAATGGAGTAAGGACAGTGTTTGATGCCTACTGGTAACATGGGACACTCCATGAGGGGAGAGAGGGGAAGCCTGATGCCTCCTCACACCTCCACTCCCCCTCAGCTGTTTCTACACAAGCAGAAAGACAGAACAGACAGGCCTCAGGCTACCTGGATCACTACTAACAAACAGGGAATCATGCTCTCCTGCATCCTGCCAAAAACAACCCCAACCAAACAGAATAGACACCACCAAGAAGTCAGTAGCAGCTGGTGGGAGCAGACCATCTTCTAAGCAGAGGTCTGGCAGGTGAAGGAAGAACCTTCCTCCTTTAGTCCACCTCTTCCATGCGGGATGTATCTTCATCTCCCTCCAGAGGGGGGATTTCCTCAGGGACAGTTGCACTGGGCTCCTCTGCAGTCAGCTCATCTTCATCAATGCCTGGCAGAGGGGAGGAAAGGAAGAGATAAGGCCTCCAAATGACACCTGATCCCAGGTGTACAGCCTCTCCCAGAGTAAACGTGGCTCCTGCGCCCAGCCTGAGGAATGGGGGTATTAGCATCCAATGGTTCACAGAATCATAGAATATTCTGATTGGGAGGGACCCACAAGGATCACTGAAGTCCAGCTCCTGATTCTACACGAGACAGCCCCAAGAATCACACCATGTGCCTCAGAGTGTTGTCCAAACACTTCTTGAAAGCTGGCAGGCTTGGTGGAAGACCACTTCCCTGGGGAGTCTGTTCCTTGGATAACCACTCTCTGGGTAAGAAACCTTTTCCTAATATCCAGTCTAAACCTCTCCTGACAAAGCTTCATGAGCTTCCCTCAGGTCCTGTCACTGGTCACTGGAGGAAAGATATCAATGCAGGCCCCTCTGCTTCCCCTGGCAAGGGAAGCTCTCCACTGCAATGAGATCACCCCTCAGTCTCCTTTCCTCCAGGCTAGAAACTAATAAATGCAAATCAACATTGTTACAAGTTATTCTCAACTCCAGCACTAATCCCGAATGGCATCTTTCCAGTAATATCAATCCTAGTATAGGGATACTACCTATGCCATTAGAGTGCACTCCTTTAGCCAGGAGAGATTAGTTACAAAAGACTTGTCACCCAGCACCACAAAACCCAGAGTTTAAGCCAAGAGAATGTGGTTTAAGCCATGAACATTTCTCTAGAGAAAAATGCAGTAAATCCAGTCAAGTCACAACTAAAGCAGTTGCAAGACACTAGAGTTCATCAGTTTCCAACACTGCTGGTTGCTGTTTCAGGAAACTGAACAGAAAATTGTACTACCATACAGTCCCCTTACCTGCAACTTGACTAATAGAAGACCCTACTCCTACTGAGACTAGGCAGCACAGAGTTAGTTGTGCCAAGCCACAGCACCTTCTGATTTACATTTTCAGCTAAGTAGTGAATTTGGAAAAGGCTGTGTGCAAGCACAAGCTCTTTTACCAGGTGGGTCACATCACCCCATGACAGACTTTCAACATTTACTCTGAAGGAATAAAAAGCCTCAGCTTGTCATCTGAACATCCTGGTGGTGGCTCCTGGTGGTATGGAGGACAGGGCAGTCCACCCAGTCCTGAGTCCTCCTACCTTGGTTGCAGGTTTAACTTTCTGCTGGCCACCTTATGTAGAGCCACTTAAGCACATCATAGCAGCATGGCTCCCTTACTGGCCTCCCCCTGCCCCAAGACACTAGCCTGACCAGCTAACCTGCTTCCAGGCCTGCTGCAGGCTTGAGAAGTTGCATGGATACTCACCAAGCCCGAGTTTGATCATCCTGTAGATGCGGTTGGAGTGGGTCTGGGGATCTTCCAGGGAGAAACCAGAGGACAGCAGAGCAGTCTCAAAGAGCAGCACCACCAGATCTTTAACAGCTTTGTCGTTCTTGTCAGCATCAGCCTTCCGGCGAAGGGTTTCCACAATTGGGTGGTCAGGGTTGATCTCCAGGTGCTTCTTGGCCATCATATAGCCCATGGTAGAGTTGTCCCGCAGGGCCTGAGCCTTCATGATGCGCTCCATGTTGGCTGTCCAGCCGTAGGTGCTGGTGACGATGCAGCAGGGAGACGAGACCAAGCGGTTTGACACGGTCACCTGCCAACATAGCCAAGGGTTAGCTGGGCAAGGCCTCCATAAGCCTGGGAGAGGGCCCAGCTATAGTACACTATAGCCCAAGTCTTTGCCCCTGGTTCACCTGGGGACACCCCAAAGCAAGCAGAGATGCTCTAAGCAGCTCCAGGACTGCTGCACAGACTAATTTCGACAGCTCAGCCAGCACTTAAGGCACCCACTGCATGTTTCCCACACTTACCCTCTCCCATCAATGCACGTATTTGGGTCAGTGCCCCTCGCCTGCAGCCTGGCTGCTTAGAGCAAGATGGTGCATGCTGGGACCTCCAGTCTCCTTTAGCGGCTCCTCTGCAGGAGATGAGAGGCATGCATTGAGCAGGGGCCCTCACCTGCAGCATGGAGGACCCAGCCCTCCTCCCTCCGGCCCAGGGCTAAGCTCCCTGCCCATCTCACCTTCTCCACCTTCTTGTCCAGGATTTCCTTCATAAGTTTGCAGAGGTTCTCAAACTTGGCTTTGCTCTCCTCCATCTTTTTTTTCTCTTCCTCATCTTCGGGCAGCTCCAGCCCCTCTTTGGTGACTGATACCAGGGTCTTGCCATCAAACTCCTTGAGCTGCTGCACACAATACTCGTCGATGGGCTCTGTCATGTACACCACCTCAAAGCCACGCTTCCGCACACGCTCCACAAAGGCTGAGTTAGCAACCTGCTCCTTACTCTCCCCTGTTTGTGGAGGGTAGAAACGAAACATCACCAAGAAGTAAGAGCTAGTTACAGCAGGACAAACACCACCCATCACTTGGGACCCCTACTACAAAACTGGCAGCAGCCAGGGTCCTAAGCCTGGTGGCCTTTCCCCAGCACGCAGGAATGAGCTGTAATTCAGCAAGGATGACCTGCTGAAGGCAGCAGGAAGTGTTTTAAATTATGGTTACCTGCCTCTAGCTTGCTAGGCTCAGAGGAGCTCTGGCTCACCTGTGATGTAGTAGATGCTCTTCTGGTTCTCCTTCATACGGGACACGTACTCAGAAAGCGAAGTCACCTCATCGCCTGACTGGGACGTGTGGTACCGCAGCAGCTCCGAGAGGCGCTTTCGGTTCGTGGAGTCCTCATGGATGCCCAGCTGGGGGCAGAAGAGATGCATGAAGTCTCCAAGATAGGTCTTGGATGCACTTGGCCACCCCAGAGGCACAGCCATCTGCCCAGCTCCTGATCATCTCTGAGTGTTTGGCCTGGAGCAGCCAGAGGGGACAGACGCCCACAAAGGCGCTCCAAGGAATTTGCAAGACCCACTCCCTTAATCCTAACATCCACGCAGAGGAGACACAGCATAGGAACAAGATTGCTCCTCAGGCAGATGGGTGATAGGCCCTTGCCTTCTCCAGGTGCAGGGTGCCAAACTCACCTTCAGATTCTTGGAAAAAGCCTCATAAAATTTCTTGTAGTTCTCTTTGTCTTCTGCCAGCTCAGAAAAGAGCTCCAAGCATTTCTTTACAATGTTTTTGCGGATCACTTTGAGGATCTTGCTCTGCTGGAGCATCTCACGAGAAATATTCAGAGGAAGGTCCTCTGAGTCCACAACACCCCGGATGAAGTCTGCATAGGAGGAATGAGAGCAGGTGTCAGGTTAAGGATTCTGAGCTTCAACACCGAAAGACAAGAGCTAAAACACTGACTGCTATGCACCCACACCAGCTAGCGCCTCATCCAGTCCCTTTGTACTGGAAGTGGTACCACAGGCTGTGGGGATCCCAGCTCTGCACTGGGAGGCTAAGGCACAGGGCTCTTACTTAGGTATTCGGGGATGAGCTCGTCACAGCTGTCCATGATGAAGACACGCCTCACGTACAGCTTAATGTTGTTCTTCTTCTTCTTGTTCTCAAAGAGGTCAAAAGGGGCACGGCGTGGGATGAAGAGCAGTGCCCTGAACTCCAGCTGCCCTTCCACAGAGAAGTGCTGTGGAACCAGGAAAAAAACCCATCTGCTGGGGTGCTTCACTTTTCCTTTCCCCAGCTCCCACAGTAGGGAGGCTCAAATGCCACTCCTCAGCACTGGGGCGGGAAAGGGGCACAGCATCATCTCTAGCTCCAAGCAGCCTGTATTTCCTCCTGCTCAGGCCCACTATCCCCTATGTGCCAAGGTTCTCAGGCATACAGCAGGCTTGGACAGAGAATTTAGTGCTTCTCAGAGACCCCACATCCTTCTGTCTTGCTTATAGACTGGCAATGCCAATCCTTCACCTGCATGGGAGTCACAGTGCAGGTTGCTCCATCACCAAGTGGCCTGAATGCTACGTGCCACAAAGGCACAACCTTGTGGTGACTCTGGATAAGGGCTGGAAAGGGGCCCTCTGGCTCTCCTTGGCAGGCAGGGTAGCCCAGCACCCACCTTGACAGCCAAGTGGTCCTCCCAGTCATTGGTGAGGCTCTTGTAGAACTCGCCATACTCCTCCTGGGTGATGTCATCAGGGTTGCGGGTCCAAATTGGTTTGGTCTTGTTCAGCTCCTCCTGGTCAATATATTTCTCCTTGATTTTCTTGGTCTTTTTCTTCTTGCCTTTGTCTCCCTCCTCCTCCTCCTCAGACCCCACATCCTCAATTTTGGGTTTCTCTTCATCTTTGGACACTGATTCTTCCTCCTTCTCATCTTTCTCCTCCTCTGCTTCATCATCACTGATCTCTTTCTCACGTTCTTTCTCCAGCTGTGAAGAAAGAAACACACAATCGTCAGGTTTAGCCCCAAGTTACCAAAAAATCCTTTTGCTCCAGCTAAGAAAAATGGTGTCCTCCAAGGCCAAACAAATGCATCATCTGGAATGAAAGCCCTTGGAACCAGTCCTCAAAAGCCCCTTGTCATGCAACCAAAAGCTGTGTCTGAGAAGAGCGAAGGGGCAGGAAAGCCTCCTTTTTCCATGGCTGATGTAAGATGATCTTCAGCTGCAGAGATCAAAGTCCTTTAGTATGGCTAGATACCCATCTCCACAGAAGCTGAGAGCACCACTGCTCAGTGCCCAGCAGCCAGGAACTACAAAAGGGACAGTACACTGGGCCTCTTCTGTGCTTCTGTTTCTAACATCCCCCATCCTTGCCTCCAGCTTTCCAGTTGTTCCCCACAGTCCTTTCCTTACGTACATAGAGCGTGATGGGGTAGCCAATGAACTGGGAGTGCTTCTTCACCACCTCTTTCACACGACGCTCCTCCAAGTACTCAGTCTGGTCCTCCTTCAAGTACAGGATCACTTTGGTGCCACGGCCAATGGGCTCACCTGCAGTGTGGGAAGAGTATTTCAGGGCAGAGAACAAGCGTGACCAACTCCTTGAGCTTAAACGTTACGTGATACCCAGCATTAACCAGCGTGACTGACAGTGCAGCACAGCTCTAGGGAGCACCAGCAAGAGGGATGCTTCTGGCAGGAAAACGTGCTTGGATTCTTGTACAATACGCACCATGGTCAGTTCGGACAGTGAAGGAGCCCCCAGCTGAGGACTCCCAAGCATACTGCTCATCATCATTGTGCTTGGTAATGACAACCACCTTCTCAGCCACCAGGTAGGCAGAATAGAAACCCACACCGAACTGCCCGATCATGGAGATGTCTGCGCCAGCCTGTGAAAGCGGAGAGTGACTGCTAAGATAGAAAATGCCTGTGACCGATTCACAGCAGCAAAGAACTGGGTCAAGTGCACAGAGAAAAACATGCAAGTGCCAACAGGCAACCAGCTCTACCCTCAGCTCCTCCCTGGGGCTGGAAAGGTGGAGGAAGCACGCTTGGGTAGGCCAACAGTTTCCCATGGCAAACAAGGCAGTAAGGCCTTTTACTTATTTATTATTATTTGAACATTCAGTGCCAGCCTGTGACCCCAGGGAACCCATGCAGCCAAAGACGACCCACCTGCAGGGCTTCCATGAAGGCTTTAGTCCCAGATTTGGCAATGGTGCCCAGGTTGTTGATGAGGTCTGCTTTTGTCATCCCAATGCCAGTGTCCACCAGGGTCAGTGTGCGGTCCCGGGGGTTGGGGATGATGTCAATTTTCAGGTCTTTCCCACTGTCCAGCTTTGAGGGCTCGGTCAGGCTCTCATAGCGGATCTTATCCAGGGCCTAGGGGAGAGGGGGATCCTCGACACGGCCTCCCTACTCGACAGCCTCCTCCGTCCCTCCCCTGCACAAGCCTTCGCGGAGCGCCAGGAATCGGCACCCCCGCAAGGACCACAGCCCGACCCCGAGCCCCCCGGCAGAGGAATGAGCCCACTCCCGCCCGGGCTCACGTCAGAGGCGTTGGAGATGAGTTCCCGCAGGAAGATCTCCTTATTGGAATAGAAGGTGTTGATAATGAGCGACATGAGCTGGGCGATCTCCGCCTGGAAGGCGAAGGTCTCCGCATCCTCCTCCTCGTGCTGCACTTTTTCGGGCATCTAAAAGGCAAACAGACGCCTATTTTCAGCGCATTTTCGGGGCATGAGAACCAGGGAGGGGGCAGTGAAGGTATTAGGCCTAACCCCGTCCCTCGTCTCATCCCTACCGTCTCAGGCGTGACGGACCGGCGAAAGAACTACAGCGTGCACCGAACGGCTTTTATAGTTCGGAGCGGGCAGGGACCCTCGCGGCACATTGTATCCTTCCGCCTTAAAGGGGTTCCGCTCAGCGAACCACACATGGATGGTGTCTGGGAGGCATCGGCGTTGCCGTTTAGCGGCGGCCATGATGGAGGCGGGCGTGCAGAGAATGCTCGGCTCCGTACTGCTGCTGTGCGGTCGCCAGTCGCGGCTCCGCGCCGCCCTTCGCCGCGCCGCCCTTCGCCGCGCCGCCCTTCGCCGCGCCGCTCGGAGTGCCGTGGCACCGGGACCTCGGAGCGCCACGGCGAGGGCCGGCGGGGAGCCCCGGCGAGGAACTCTTTTCCGCGCCCCGTCGCGGAGGAATACAGCTACAGTAGGGAGGCACTTCCAGAGTGTTCCACAGGGTTACGGCGGCGCCTATTCGGCTCCATGGCTGGGCAGGGAACGGGAATCCGCACTGCCCCAGCTTCATCCTGCAGCTCCCCCCGAGGCCGGCAGCCGCGTAGCTGTGCCGGACTCGGCCTGAGGCTGCGTGTAACGCAGCCCAGCGGGTGAGGGGCGGAGACAGAAGGTGTCAGGGCAGGAGTGCGTGGCAGGCCCGCGTCTCCTTTGCAAAGCGGTGTTTGGAAGTGTTGTCTTTTCATGTCCAGTAATAATATAAATCATCTTATGCCTTACTATTCCAGTATCTGGAGTACTCTGTCCACTTCTGAGCTTCTCAGTTCAAGAGAGACATGGAGCCCCTGGAGCTGGTCCGGTGGAGGGTAAAAAAAAAGATGATTAAGGGACAGGGACATCTCCCTTAAGAGGAAAGGATGAGGGATCTGGGCCTGTTCAGCCTCGAGATGACTGATAGGGGAGCTCATCAATGTTTTAAGTATCTCAGGGGAGGGTGTTGAGGATAGAGCCAGGCTCTGCTCGGTGTTGCCAAGCTATAGGACAAGAGGCAGAGGCCAGAACTGGTGCACAGGAAATTCCACCTGAATATGAGGAAGAACTTTACTGTGTGGGTGGCCCAGCACTGGAACAGGTTGTCTACTGAGATTGTGGAGATTCCATCACTGGAGATGCTCAAGAACTGTCTGGACACAATCCTGTGCCATGTGCTCTAGGATGACTCTGCTTAAGCAGAGATGTTCGACCAGATGATCCACGGTGGTCCCTTCCAACCTGATCCCTTCTGTGATTCTGTGTTGAAGCTGTGGGTACAAAAGCCCTGGCTAGCAAAGGAAGCTGGAAGTGGGATGGGGGGACCCGAGCTCCCACGTGGGATTTGGTGGCTGGTGGTGCAAAGAGGTGATGGCTGTGAATGATGGGGAGGAGGGGGATTCTCGCTGGCAGGCTGGTGTAGTTCACCCCAGGAGCAGGAGGTGGCACTCTGGCTGTTCCCAGGCACAAGGAAAGCTCCCAGATGCACCTCAAAACGTGAACGTGCATCTGCTCTTTTTCAGAGGTGTTGGTGATCCCGTGGTGTACCTCGAGGGCAGCATCCCTGGGGTGCTGGTGCATGAGAGGCTGGCCATGAGTTCGCCACGTGCACTCACAGCTTGGAAGGACAGTGGTGTCCAGGATTGCATCCAAAGCAGCACGGCCAGCAGGGCAAGGGAGTTTTCTCCCCCTCTGTTGTGGTGAGAGCCCACCTGAAGAGCTGCATCCAGCTCGGGTCCCCAGCACATGAAGGACATGCACGTGTTGGATAGTCCATAGGAGGAATGTGATCAGAGGGATGGAGACCCAAGGGAGGTCTGAGAGAACTGGGATTGTTCAGCCTGGAGAAGGCTTTGGTGTGAGCTAATTGTGGCCTTCTAGTACCTGAAGGGAACTTACAATAAAGATGGACAGGACAAAGAGTATGTACTTACAGGATGGTTTCAAACAGAGGGAAAGCTTAGATATTGGGCAAAAAATTGACTACTCTAAGGATGGTGAGGCAGTGGAACGGGTTGCCCAGAGCTGCTGTGGATGCCGCATCCCTCAAAGTCTTCAAGGCCAGGCTGGATGGGGCTGTGAGTAACCTGGTGTAGTGGAAGTTGTCGCTGCCCATGGCAGGGGGTCTAGAACTGGATGATCTTCAAGGCCCCTTGCAAGCTGAACCGTTCTGATTTTGTGGTTCTGCGATCCCCTTCCCACACTGGCTGTGTCCTCAGAGCTGGGCCTGACTGTGCAGGGGATGCTCGCACCATTTCCACATCTGATGCTAGCTGCAGGGGACCACAGGATGCCAAGGAAATGCCAGTGCCTTCTCATTTCAACCCTTGACCCTCCACAGCCCCTCTCCCCCGTGGCAAGAGACAAAAACACATAGCCAAAGGAGCATTTTGTTCTTTTTATAGAAAATGGCAACTGTATAGACACATTTACACGACAAGGAACAGGAGAACCCACAGTGGAACCTCCTGTCACACAACCAGGAGGCTGGAAAAAAACAATATCAGAATCACCAAAAAAAATGGGAGCAGAGGCAAGGAGAGGGGGAGAAGGTGGGGTGTGGAGACCTCCTCCTCCCTCAGCCTAAGCCACGGTGGTGGCTCTTCCTGCAGCTGGGACACAGATGTCTACACGCTTGGGATACCACTGGGCAGGGGGCTGTGCGTCTAGCAGAGAGCAGGGATGGCGAGGCTGGCTGGGGCTCTCCTCCCCATTCACAAGTCTTACCAGCAGGAGGAGGGTTGTGGGATACTTCCAGGCCCCCTGGAAGGAGAGGAGATAATCTCCTAGGTGCTTTGGAGACAAGGGCAAGAGGAGTAACACTGGTTACCAGCCTTTCACTCTATCAGAGAGAAAGAGGCTGAAAATGGCTTTTGGCCTTGAGCCAGGGAAGTTATGCCGCATGGGAGGCAGCTGGACCTCTTGGAGATCCCGGGGGTCTTACAACACACACAGCACAGGGAAGGAGAAGGCACATAGGCCTGAAGGCATCACACAGCCGAGCGCGGCAGGAACCAGGCCAAGCCTGCAGGAGTGGAACCGTCCCTGGGTTAACGTCTGCTGTGGCAGTGTGATCTGGCAGGGACAGGTGTGAGCTGTTATTTCCCCACAGTGCTGAGGTGTCCAGGGCCTCAGTGGAGGATGCGGAGCCATCTCTTGGCGTCCCTGCACCCTCTGTGTGCCTCTGCTAGATGAGAATTCGGACCAGAAAGGAGATGGCAGCTCCTAGGGCCAAACCCAGTGACAGGAAGAATGCCATGACAGCTCCAGCTGTCTCTGCTTCGTGCGCAAGCACTTTCCTAGGGGAGAAATAGGTGTCAGATCCATCCTCAGCATGTGTGTCCAGTGCCCTGCTGTTCAGTGAGCTGGGAGGCTTGTCTGCAGCAGAGGAATGGCAAGAAAAAAAATCCCCCTTGGCCCTCACAGCCACAAGAACTCCCAGGTCTCCACACTGTGGGCTCATAAGGTGCATCAGGCAGGCCGCCCTGAAGCACCAGGGACATCCCTCTCCGAGCCCTGCAGGGCTCCTTGGGCTGCCTGTGCTGGGCAAGGCTGCTCACCCTGCTGTGGGTGCTATGCCATGCTTTGCTCCCCTCCAGACCCCTGCTGCATCCAGCCCTTCCCCTGTGTGGCAGGTGGGGAAAATGGAGAGCCCAAATAGCTTCCTCATCCCTAGGATATGGAGGCTCAAGCCTGGGAGATGGGACACTGTGGGTAGTGGCAATTTCCTTCTGTGCCTGTGGCTTCTTCTCCAGATGCCAGAGCTGGGCAGAGCCAGACTCCAGGAGTCATGCCAGGGCGGGCATCTGGGGGCATAACCAACCCTTCCCTTGTCCCCAGCTTGCACTCACTTTGGCCCGAAGCACATGCACAGGCTGGCCAGGTAGCCATTGGAGATGGAGAAGAAGATCATGAAGACGATGTACCAGGCGTCATGAGAGAACACAACAGGCAGGTAGTAACGGGGTGTCACATTGCACAGCATGAAGAGAGGGACAAAGACGACACGGAGGACCACCATCACTGGCAGGAGGCAGCTGTCCTTCCCGGGCTGGGAGAAAAACACAGATCGCTGAGCAGCTGCCAACTGGGCATTCCCCATCCCATGGCACGCTGGCAGAGGCTCCACAGACCCATCTCTACCTCGCCAGGGCTGTGGAGGAGCCACAGAGATGGCAAAGCTGCTGAGAGACTGTCTCAGCCACAGCAAATCTCAGCATCAGCACCACCTGCAGTCATAAGGAGGTTCTAGGTCTGAAAGCCCTGTCGCAGGTGACCTGAAGCAGCACTAGAGCCAAAACACTGAGCTGGGCTGGGGGCAACTGTTAAGCCCTTGCTGGCAACAGGCAGGCAAGAGAGCTTTGTGCACGCTCATGCAGCAAGCCAGCGTGCCAAACAAGGGCGCCTGAGGTAAATCCCCTCTGGCACCTCAGCGCCTGCAAACTGGGCTTTAGCCAGTGTCCTACGCCATCCCCCAGCCAAGCAGGGCAAGATCCAGCAATCTGGGAAAGGGATTATGCTGGGGCTGTTTTGGAATATGCTGGGAAAGGCATGGACCAAGTTACAGTCTCCTTGGATCCTACCAGAGTTCCTGAGCAACTAAGGCTGGGACAAAGAAGAAGGTACCATCCCCCTGTGTTGTCCCTGTAGCTGGGACCAAGGAAGCCCCTGGAATGAGACAGGCCTCGCCCCCTCTGTGAGGTGCCAGGTTCACAGATGACACGGCTCACTGGTCTGAGGTGAGGTGATATCCACAGCTGCCTTGGGAGCTGCTGGGCTGGCGTGGCCACAGGAAACTCCATGAACACAGGAGGAAACTGAGGTTAGGCCAGCTGCTGTGTCTATGGGGCAAACTGGAGACAGCAGCTGCCTCTCCTGCTTGAGGAGAAAAAGAGCAAGCGAGGCCCCAACCAGGGGAACGTAGCCCAAACCACATGCAGTCAGACTTTCCACACAGCCTTGTTTTGGAAATGTCTCCTGCTGGGTCATCCCGCTATGGAGGCTGTGGCCTGGACACCAGGCAAGGCGGCTCATGGCCAAGAGCAAAGGCAACAAGCAGGGACGGGGAGAAGCAGCTCCAGGCCGCGGGGAAGGCAGGCCCAGGCAGACCCCATGCAGCACGTGGTCCTGAGGAGCTTCTCTAAACAAACAGCCTGAACAATACAGGGGTAAACAGCACTTGGGGGGTGGGTGAAGGGGCAGGAAGAGACCCAGACAGGACAGCCCCTTTCCGTGCCCATCCTGGAGAGATGAGAGCAAGGGGATGTGGCAGGGGACAGTTTGTGACCCGTATGGCATGGCCCTGCCCTGCTGCCAGGACAAGGGTCTTTGAAGCAGCTGTGTCCTGTGCTGAGGCCAAGGGTTTTATTTTGGGCTGCCCTGTCTTTCACCCTCTTTCCCTGTCACCATCCTGTCTCGTCGTTTACATAGCTGGGGTGAAGGTTTGTTTACAGTGAGGCTGAAATGGAGGAGGCAGCTTCATCCAAGCCACGTTGAAAGAGAGGTGGGAGGACAGAACAACACTGTGGTTCTCAGCTCTGACCCATAAATCTCCACTTAGAACTTAAAGCAGGAGTTAGCTCTGCACTCCTTCCTGCTCCAAGCCATGGAAGGCAGCCTCAGTGAGAGCCGTGGCTGAGGGACTTTGGGATGGACACTGCCTGGCATTTGCTCCCTGCCCCATACTTACCCATGTGAAGAGGGCAGTGAGACTCCGTCCTGTCCAGTCAAAGATGTTAAAGACCAGGAAGCAGGAGACAGGAATGAAGTAGAGACCTGAAGAAGGGGATGGTCAGTGACAAGCCCAGTGTGCCCCAGCCCCTGAGACCCACTGCATGGAGACTGACTGTCTTTCAGGTCTAGGTCCTACCAGTTTCCCACTAAGGCCAGGAATGGTCTCCCAGCCAGCCTGGTGTCTGCATCCAAACAATCATGCACAGTGGTTCCCTCTTCCCTTCCAGCATTCTGTATTGGGTTTGTGTGGCAAGATTTTGGTAGCAGGGTGGGCTACAGGGGCGGCTTCTGAGAGAAGCTGCTAGAAGCACCCCCAAGTCTGACAGAGCCAATGTCAGATGGCTCTAAGACAGAGCCACCATTGGCCAAAGGCCATCAGTAACAGTGGTAGAGCCTATGGGATGACATATTAAAAAGGGGAAAAAAAAAATCTCAACATGGGCAATTGAACACAGAGAGGGAAGTGAGAATATGTGACAGAAACAGCTCTGCAGACACCAAGGCCAATGGAAAAGGAGGGGGAGAAGGCGTTCCAGATGCCAGAGCAAAAATTCCCCTGCAGCCTGTGGTGAAGACCATGGTGAGGCAGGCTGTCCCCCTGCAGCCCAAGGAGGTCCACAGTGAGTCAATATCCACCTGCTGCCTGTGGAAGACTACCCTACTCTGAAGCTGTGACCCTGCAGGGGACCCATGCTGGAACAATCTGTTCCTGAAGGACTGTGTCCTATGGAAGGGATGCAGGCTGAAGCAGTTCATGAAGAACTGTAGCCCATGGGAAGCACTCACATTAGACTTCAAGGAGAACTGCCTCCCCCAGGAGGGTCCCCATGCTGGAGGAGGGGAAGAGTGGGAGGTGTCCTCCCCCTGAGAAGGAAGCAGTGGCAGAGGAAATGTGTGATGAACTGACTGTAACCCTCATTCCCTGTCCCCCTGCACTGCTGCAGAGGGAGGGGATAAAGAAATCGTAAATAAACCTAAGCCTGGGAAGAAGGGAGGGGTGGGTGGAAGGTGTTTCAAGGTTCAGTTTTTATTTCTCATTATACACTCTGATTTGATTGGCAAATAAATTAAATTAATTTTCCCCAAGCTGAATCTGTTTTGCCTGTGACAGTAATTGGTGAGTGATCTCTTGCTGTCCTGATCTTGACCCAAAAGCCTTTTGTCATATTTTCTCTCCTCTCTTTCTGTCCAGCTGCAGTGGCATTGGTGCGCACCTGGCATCCAGACAGGGTTACTCCACCACACACACCTTCAAATCCCATCTTCTTTTCTCCCATTTACCTTGTTCTGGTTTTTTTCCTACCTCCCATCCCTGGCACACTTACCCCATTTGTTTCCCTCTCCGAGGACAGTGGACACTTGAGCTGTGATGGCAGGAAAGACGCCGATGGTGACAGTGAAGACGAAGCAGACGGACAGAGCCAAGACCCAGAGCTAGGCAGATAAAAGAAAAATGCTGGTACCAAACGCAGGGCAAGAGACCAGTGCAGGCTGGTCTCCTCTCCCCATGCCCTCCTACACCTGTGCCCATCCAGAAAGGAAGGGCAGGACAAGGCTCTGGCAACTCACAGACCTTCTTAAAAATAGCAATGACAGAGGGGTGCTCATCAGGGTTGTGGATAGGGATGATCTTTGAGTTATTCTGCTCCATCCCATTCTCGTCTGCAGGGAGAAACACAAGTAGGGCATAGCAGACCTCAGAAAGCTGAGCTCTAATTCAGTCCTTCTATCTCATTCTTTCTTTAGGCTCTATCCCTTTTCTCTTCCTTCTCTCAGCCCCTCACCTTTCTTAATCAGGTCCCTCTTGGTCTCCAGCTCTGCATTGTACACGTGGTACTCTGTCTTGTCCTTCATGGAGTAGTACCGGAAGAAATCCTGCAGAGAGACAGCAGGGAGAACTCATTCATGTGTGCAGAAAGAAAGCTGCCAGGGGCGGTGTGACAGCATCAGATATGGGCAATATGGGCAAAGTGTTCCTTCCAATTATGTCCGACACTGATGCTTTCCTGCTTACTCAAGGACTCAGATCTCCCAAGTACACTGGGGTATCTGTGGTGGGAAGTATCCCAAAGTGCTCCCTTGGGACACAGGAGAGCCTGCCCTGGCACAAGAGGGGGAGGCCTGTAGGAGCCAAGGCTGGGCTGCTAGTGGGCCACGGTTCTTGTGCTGGGATGCACAAAGATCCCATGTCCCCAAGCCCTTCCCTGCCAGGACATCAGTCTCACCATGTGAGGCAGAACAACGTAGGAGATGATTGCCAGCACGATCGTCACGCAGGCCGTGGCGAAGTAACCGATGAAGCTCTCGGGCTGTTGGGCACCAACTGAGAGCACAGGAAGGGAGAGGAAAGGAAGATGATGACAGCTGAGAGGAGCAAGGCCCTGCTGCCATCTCCCACACAGCATGACCTCGGCAGATGCAGTGCCAGCAGTGGCCCGGGAGGGCCCTGTCACCTGCGAGGCGGGGGTTACTCACTGGCAATACTGAAGATCATTGCCAATGCGGCGAAGGTGCCTGCCAAGCCCTGCCCGCTCATGATGGGGGCTGTGTAGCTGGCAGGCAGGAGCCCTGCCAGCCCAAACAGGCTGCTCTGCAGAATGGCGCCGAAGGCTGCAAAGGGGAAAGATGAGCAGAAATGAGAAAACCAAAGGCAAGGATGGACTGCACCTCTGCAGGGAGCCAAGGCCCCTGCCCTGAGAAGCTAGGCAAGTCCTCCTCCCCCTTGGCTCTGCCACAGTGAGGTTCATGCTTTTCTCCCAGAGGGATCAGCCATGGGGCTGTGTCCTTCTCCTTTCCCCACTGCTTCACTCACAGTTGATGAAGATAATGCTGATCATGGTAAAGATGAAGAAGGGAAGAGGCTCCATGGGGATTTTCACCATGATTGCGGTGACTAAAAACACCAGCCCAATGGCCACCAGGCTGCCTGAGATGCGGATCTGCTGGGGAATCCTACAAAAGAGGGTCTCAGTGAGGAAAACCCAACCCCCTAAAAACCTGGGACTGCGACCAAGCTCTAACTGTAGGAATCCCAGCTGAACCCTGAGACAGGAGACCGATGGTTTGCCTTTGACTTGACCGAACAGGCTGTAGCTTGGCCCAGCGCTGGGACAGCAGAACATGCCAGGGCTGGGCAGCCCTATAGGGGCTGGCAGGGGCAGGGACAGGGACAGAGCAAGGCTCACCGCTGGTGGATGAAGGAGTTGAGGCAGGTGAAGATAAGGAGGGGCACCATGGCGCAGAGAGTCATGAAGTTGTCAAACACGGACTGCAGGTAGGTGGCCTCAGCAGTCTGGTTCCCGACGTGGCTTGTCTCCTCTGGGTCCTTAAGGCGATTGATGAAATACTGCAAAGGAAGGAGCCTGGTGGGGCTGAGATTCTGTGAGGCCTTCCAAGGCCACCCTTATTCTTTGTCCAGACCCATGCCCATCCCTCCTGCTGCCTCAGTGCCACTCATCACACCCAAGTTACACATGCTTGCGGTCCTCTGCATGCTGTGCCGTGCTGCCACATCTACACCATGGTCCCTAGACAGGACAGGGAACAATTACTGTCATGGACAACAGCAGGAGGGAAGCCCTTACCTGCCTGGCAGTCATGAAGAAATTCCATGGCAGCAGCGTTCCCAGGCCGAGGATGAAGAAGATCAGCCAGACAGCCTTGTACCTGTGAAGGGGACAGAGTGGTTGGAGGGGAAGCTGGGTATTTCTTCTGACTGTTCCTGACCCTGTCGTGGGAGGCACCAGACAATATTTACTGCCCTGCCCCACAGCCCTTGCTAGCCTGAGCTGCCAGAGATGTGGCACTCCAGAGGGGCTGTGGGAGGCTTCCCCAAGAGGCTACAAAGGCAAAGAGAGAGGCTGGCTGCTCTTCAGCATGAGGCACCCAGATACACAGCATCCATCACCAGATGTGGGAGGGTGTTAGGCTCCCCAGGCATGTTTACAAGGGACTGTTTACAGTTTACAGCCCGTTTGCTATAGCAAAGCTGAGAAAGAAGGGACAGCTTGGTAGCTCAGTTAGCATGCAGGAGAGGGGGTCCCCCAGATGCTGGGTCCCCCTGTCTTCCCTCATCTCCTGGTATCTTGTATGTGCACCACAGCTACATCAGAACCTGTCATTACCTATCTTGGGGCCCGTCTCTTGCTGTCATCTTGTGTGGCAAGAGTCAGCACAGGTCCCAGCAAGTCTTAGGGCTGCTCTCCGTCTGGAAAGCAAACAGAAGATTTTATGGGAAAGAGAGAGACATAAGCCAGGCAGGGGCAGCACTGGTTTTAACCCCAACCCAATAAGTGTTCCACAGTACTGAGAGTCAAACTCCAGCCCAGAAAATGACGACAGGACAGTACAGGAGCTTTGGAAACCTGCAGCTCAGAGTCCTTAAGCCAAGGCGTTGTGACACACAGCCTTATTCAGCTTGCCGGGCACAGCAAGCCTTCCCTCTGAAAGCAAATTGCTTTCCCGAGATACCCAGGCTGCTCATGCTGGCTGCCCAGCTGCTTGCAGCAGGTTCTTAAGGGATTTGTGAGCCTGCAGCTCTGTCCCCAATCCTGGGGCTGTGAGTGAAGCATGTGCGCAGTGGGCTGTGTCTGCCCCGCCTGCCCGCCCCAGCTCCCTCCACCGCCCGGGGCTCGGTGGCACAAGGGACATTTAATTCAGCAGCCTGTCCGGCCAAAACCAGCAAATCCCCCGTTTTCAATTCCACTTCCCTGGTGCTCTCACAGCCCTTTCCTAGGTCACCTTGAAAAGTCAAGGGTGTCCCTAGCACTGCCGTCCCCTCCCGGGCACCCACCGCTCTCTTTTTCCCGTCACCACCTGCCCAGGCGCAGCACCGCTCAGGCAGAGCTCTGAGAGCCCCGGAGACGGGGCCCCAAGAGCCCGAGAAAGGACTTTCCCTCCCCGGTCACCCCTTCTTCCCGGGGCAGAGTGGGATTAGCCGCCCGGAGGAACCGCAGGCCTGCCTTGTCCTTTTCCAGTCCGGGCGGCGCAGCATGGGGCGCTCGGGCACTTCTCCCAGGGCTTCACCTGCAGCGGGGCTGCCGGCGCCGTGTCCCCGGCCCCCCTGGGACATGCCCCGCCGATGCCTGCTCCAACGCCGCCGGCAGCATCCCTGCCTGCGCCCTGCCAGGTAGGGCGGAGGAGGAGGGGGAAGAGGCAGGCAGCAGCATGCTGGGATCTGTAGTCCCTGCCAGCCCCGGCACGCACTGAAGGGAGCGCAGCCCGTCCCTGGCGCAGGTGCCTGTGGGGTTCTGGGCACAGCTCGCCTCCTCCTCCGCTAGGATCCTGCAGGCTGGGGAGCCTGAGCTACGATGGAGCCGAAACACAGCCGGTAGGTTCTGGGGAGGGATTTTGCAAGCCCCCCGGGCCGGTTGGGAAAGACAGAGCAGGAAAAGAGTATGCCTGCAAAGGATCGAGGGCTCGCTCTGCCAACCCGGCAGGTGCCACCCTGCTGATGTCAGAGCCATCTGCAGCACCGCTCCCCTGCCTTCCCTTGTGAGCCATCGGCTTCCAGAGAAAACATCCCAAAATCCCCTCCTGGCAGCCTGCCAGTGCCTCTGGGGAGACAAGACATCCTGGCCCGGGATTAGCAGAGGGATCTGCAAACACAACTGCTATCCCCTTACACACAGAAAACCCCACTGGTGTGACTGCTTGTCTCCAAACAAACAGATCTCAACCCCAAATAGGCAAGAGAACCTCAGCTTCCCCCAAGGTCCCCAGCAAGCCCTCAACAGGCTTCCCCTTGCCAGCCAAGCCACCGACCCCCTTCCAGCCCCCACCAGATCATATCGCTGTCCCTAGAAGCAGGGGCAGGGCCTGACCCCCTGGACATACCTGGGAGAGAGGACAGAGCCAGGGTGAGCCCTGTGTTCAGAGTGTTTGAAGGCAGTGTCCCCCTGCTTGCACGTCCCCCGCCCTTGGGGGTGAGTGCGGGCCTGGCTCAGGTCATGGGGGCTGGAGCCCTGTGGGTCTGGCGGCACCCGCGGAGGAGGAGAAGGGGTATCGGGTACCAGAGCTGGCACACAGCCCAGGTCGTGCTGCCCAACCATCCAGGGAAGGGAGGCAGAGTGCTGAGGAGGAGATGGCAGGAGCCAGGGGTGTTGGGGAGGAGGCAGGGGGGTCGGGAGTAGGACTCCGGGTCTGGTGGGGCAGGGCACTCCACCATGCTGCTTTCCCACCGCCTCCTGCTTCCGTCTGGAGAGTGCCCACATCCCTGTGTCAGGAGCCCAGCCTCCTTGGCAGGCACTGCCCGGCCGCAGTCTCCTGCGTGCTCTGTTTGTTTTCTGTCTCACTTTGCTAAATGCCTCCTAATTTTTTTCCACAAAGAGACAGTGCCTGCCAAGGGCAGCAGTCATTACAGCAGGAAACACTTCCAGCTGCTGGCTGTTATAAAGAACCCTACCACAAACAGAAAAGGTTACATGAACCAACACCGGCAAAAGGTGGCGACGCTGCTCCCACTGGGGGAGAGCTGCCCTACCCGATGGGACATGGGAACAGATGCCACTCTTCCAGCTGGCACAGCACAGCTCCAACTGCCCGCCCCAGGAGTCTGCTGGTGTTCAGCCCAGCCACCAGCTTGGTGGCTGCACATCCTGAGGGACACAGAAAAGGAGGAGCAATGTGGGGCCTTGGCCTAAGGACATCCCTTTTGTTCCTGGGCATAGGGTAGTCTGTCTTAACCCCATGGAAGTCATGTATAAGCAGAAGAAGCAAGATCACAAAGAGTGCGCTTAACAAACCATAAGTTAGAACATTTGAGCAGGTACAAACAAGAGATGGCACAATTTTAATTGCCCATTCATGACACACAAAGGCTGTGACAGCTGGTAAGTGACACCCTCGGTGGCCATGTGCTGCCCCATTGCCAGCCAAGCCCTGGGAGCTGATGGCAGGGCCAGCTGTCACCAAAACTGCCTAACCTCTGCAGAAAAACCTGCACTGCAGGACAGCCACACCTGTAGGCAGCCGTTTGTCACCTAGCTTTGGACACTTCCTTACCTCTCCCTTTCCCCACATCACCTTTTCCTCTGCTCCTGCGGCCTTTGCCAAGGGAGAACACAGCACATGCTTAGTTTCCCATTTGAGCCATTCCCTGGTGCCGTGTAGGCATGCTATGGCACCATGGAATTATACCCAGAAACAGCAGCTTTTAAAAGAAAAGCCATTTACACCACACCAAGGGTAGAAGTGTCCTGGGAGTCAGTAGCCAAGGGGTTGCCAGCAGATGCACTGGCAAGCAGATTGGCAGGCAAACCTCATGTCCTCTTGACACCACTTGTCACATTATCACTTTGCAGAGATAATGTCAGTACTTCCTCCAAGCATGGCCAAGATGGGACAGGACCAATTGCCTCACCAGCCTTTTACCCCATCCCCTATGTCTGCTTGCCCACTGGGTGATACCAGAGTTCTCCTGTCAGGAAGGCTGACCCAGGGGCCCCTCAAGGTTTATCTGCAGGCACAGAACAAGCCCAGCACAGGTATGCAAGTCACATGAAACCTTGGTGGCCATGACTCAGCTGGAAGATAGGAAACACTTACAAGACTGTCTGTTTCATGAGATTTCCATATGCGTGCCTGAACTCTGACCGAGCTGCTTGCGGATCCTCCTACCTTGGGCAGGGGTGCAGGGAATTCCACCTCCTTCAGTCACCAGCTTGAGGACGCACGCTTGTATTTCACAAGACAGATGAGCATGCACAGTTGTGCACCACTGCTGTGTGCTGAGACAGAAACAAGCCCTCCCAAAACAAGGGTAAGCAGGTGCCTTGAGTCAAAGCAGAGGCTGGTCCAGCTCAAAGGCTGGTCTCCATCAGAGGGCAAAAGCAGATGCTAGGAGAGAGTAAACGTGGCACGGGTAGGGACTAACTGCCCAACTGTTCCCCCAGCCTCTGAGCTGGAAGACACATGATGTTCATGCGTTTTGTAGCCATGGTGGGTTTCGCTTCTGTGAAATCCTGCTTCCTCCTTCAACTCAGGAGCTCCTGAGAGGGGGCAGGGGCTCTCCCCACACGCAGGGCCTCACCAGGGCTCCCGTGCCTTGAAACATCAAAGCGTGGATGAGCATTGGAGTGGCTGCTTTACTGGCCTGGATTGTATCCACCCAACAGCACATCTTCCAAACAGAAATTATAGCTCATCCAGGACACAGAGATACTGGTGCTGGGGGCACACAGGGACTGTGTGGGGGTGAGACACCAAGTGGAAGAGTGGCACAAGGCTTTTCTGCTTTATTTCTGCTTTGTAACTGGGAAAGATAATTCAGTGTGTGTTTTCATGCACACTGAGCTATCTGAAATAGCCCCAGGCCTTGCTGTGAGTGGCTGGCTCATGGCTGGCTCAGTACATAATCTTGTTTGTGGATCTGGGGCTTCTTCCCTTCCCCCCTTGTCTATCACTTGATATTTATCTAAACTGAATTTCAGTTGCCTGGTGTTGTAATGGTTGTCAGTACTCCTCCTAGCTGGCACTTGTCCCCATGAACCTGAGTAATCCAATCACCTCGGCAAAGTCCTGTCATCTCATTGCTCATTTTCTTTTCCAGGTCACTCACAAATGTGTTCAAAAAACATGTGACCAATGCAAAGATCTCTTTTCACTGCAAAAACTGACTGCTGACTCCTACACCCTCCTTCCTGTTTTCATACTAATTATGGAGCCAAGTAAGGACTTTCACTCTTGACCAGCAAGTTCCCTTAAAAACTGGGCTGAAAGCTGACTGGAATTTTTTTGGGGAAGCAGTGTGGGAACTCTGAGCCCAGACTCCCTAGGAAGTGCTGCTTCAGTCCTGGGGCCCTTCCACAGGAGCCACCCCACCTGCCCACGGGCCCTGTCCCTGCGCAGACACCCAGGAAGTGCAGCAGATTCAGGAAGTAGTTTTTCCCTGAAGTCCCTCCAGCCCTTCTTAGAAAAGAAGGTCAGCTCTTTCCCTCCTCCCAGTCCCTGGGGGCTGGAGCAGTTGCGAATGAATGACTAGAGGTCACACGTCACACCAGCTGCTTCACCCTCCCTTTCCTTCTGGGGAACATTGCCTGGCCCAAGACACTTGTTGCTGTTTACCTTTGCTTTCTAAGCTTTCCTCTGCAGATGCTCTGAGGAGCCCCCCAAAGGAAGCTGGAAGAAACGGCTCAGGCTCTTGTAGAGCTAACAGAGGGATAAAAGCTTCATCTATCTCTTCTGCTATGGCCTCTCTTCTGGATCCTCATCCCTCCAACATCCTGCAGCAGGTTTCCTATTCCTGGAGTGCTTTGTGAGCGGTTTCCATCAGCAAGCTGATAGCACTTCCTATTCTTCTGCCTCTCAGTAAACAACCTTGTGATGCCATCTGCTCTTCCAGTCCTACTCCATGCCTGCATCCTGAGGAGAGAGTTTAGCAGGGGAGCAAGAGGGAGCAGGTATTGCTGCCTTCTCCCTTGACTTGCTGTCTGCAGACAAAGTATTCTGCTTTGCCAGGGCTTGGCCAGCAGAAAAAAACCTCTTACGAGGTGCTCTGTGCAGCACCCTCACCCCACAGAATGAGGGTCCCTGGGCAATGTTTCTGACCCATTTCACCTCACTCCCTCCACTCCTCCATGGACAAGAGGAGAGGCACCTCTAAACCCCCTCTGCCTTAGGGCTTGCTGCACTGGCAGCCACCACAAACTCCTCACAAAGCAGCAGCTGTGGATACTGACCCTGCTCCCAGCACTTGCCCTTATCTCAGATGCCGGGTGGTGCAGGGGGAGCATTCAGCCCTGGTGTGTTTTGAACTGCCTAGACCAGCCGGCTGCAAAGTCCCTTATCAGGAGAGTTCAAGGAACCCTGAGAGGCTCCCTGGGGGCCCTTGCCCCAGGCAGGTAAAGTGATCAGGCTGGGCAGCAAATTCCCCAGGGCCTGGCAGGACTCCAGCACCGTCCCTGAAGGGCTTGCCACCAGGTAAAGGGCAGAGGACACTGACAGGGCAGAACCAGCCTTAAAACTACCCCAAGTGGCACAGCTGGGGCTATCCCACCATTCCTGAGTCCCAGGAAGCCCTGGACATCCACCTCTTCAGCGGGGCAGCTGAGTGGGTTCCCAGCCCTGACTATTATGGTCAAATGCAATTGATGGCAGCCCCACAGTGACCCCACACACCTCTCTCCTCAGCACATGGCGAGTGCCCAAGCCCAGGTGCCATCTGGTCCCTGGCCAGAGAAAACCCCCCGGGAGCAGAGATGGGTGCTCCTGCCCAGCATCCCATCAAACACTGCAGAGGGACATTGTAATGTCACAGCAACAAGCTTACCAGAAGGGCAGGGTGGTCCCAGCCCCTTGCTCCTTGTCACTTCAGGCCGCAGGACGATGCGGGGACAATGCAGCCTTGGGAGAGGTAGGAAAAAGCCCCACAAATACTGGAGCCGTTGCCTGCCCCAGGGCTGGCAGTTTGGAGATGCAGGAGGAGATACAAGCGCCTGGGGGAGGGCAGGAGCAGGGTGGGGAACGTCATTTATGAGCAGGCGTCAGAGGAGGAGAGATAAGGTGATCTCAGGAGACTGTGTGCAGAGACAGGATTCTTCCAAGAAGCTGGTTTCTCTTATGGCACCCGCTTGGGCTGCTCTCCCCAGGGAAAGGACCGTCCCCTCCAAGCCACAAACCCAACCTGCTTCTTGGGAGGCTGTGGAAGGAGACATGTTTTTCCAGGGCTAGCTTCAGTATCCATTTGTTGGAAATTTAGAAGAATAAAGACCTTTTCTCCCAATGACAGAAGAAGGGATTTGCTCAGGCTTCACTCATTGCAGCTGCAGAAGCCTCCAAGCCCAGACAGAAACCACCTCCAGTACCTGGATGGTGCTTCCAGGCAGCTTTCAGCACCTCCAGGAGCTGCAAGGAGCTGGGGAGGGACAGAGGGTGACCCACTATGGGCACGCACAGGTCACACCAAGCTCGTGACACCTGACTGTGGCTTCTTGAGGGACAACCATGGGTTTAGGGAGAGCCTGGGGATGCCTCGCCCCAGACACTCATCCTTGTCCAGCAATCCTCTGCAGCCGGCAGACCCTCACAGCCCATGTCTGCCGGGCTGCTCCAAGTCCCCAGGGGTGCCAGGATGGCCAATGCAGGAGCTGCCCAGGGGCCATGGGGAGGGGAAGTGCTGCAGGAAGGGGTATTTCCCTGGAATCGATCTGGGGGCTGCAGCAGGAAGAAGCACAATGGCAGGAAACCACATTTCCGCTTCCAAATGGAGAAAACCTTACAGGACACCTGGGGAGAACAACCAGACATCATTAATGTAAAATTCAGCTGGGAGCACAAGGAGCAGCCAGAGGCAGCCCCGAGCTGGAAGTGGGTCCTCCTTGCATGGAGGAGCCCGGGTCTTGATGCAGTAGTGGCACAGGCCACCACGTGCCAGGACAGCCATGCACAGAGGACAAAGGCAATCATGCACAACACAAGGCACAGTTATGGCTCTTGCCTGCCCACAGCCTGGCTATCCCACAGGCAGGTCCTTATTTCCACACAGTCAAGTGGGAAGAGGGATGCTCCCTGGTGGGCTGGGACAGCAGTCAGGTAAATGCCCTTGGGATGTGGCTGTCAGATGCACCTCTTTTGCATTAGCAGCTTTCCCGCTCCCTGCATTCATGCTTGCTCAAGAGGAATCCCTGTCTGTCTGCACCATGGCATCTTGGTTGGCCACACCTTGGGCAGCAGCTAAAGCAGGTCAAGAGCCTACAGGACCATGACCCACTTCCCCCTCCTGTCTGCAGCTGAGGGGAGCAAAGGTGAGACACAGAAAAAGGAGCCCACAGCAAAACAGGATGGGAGCAGAACAGCTCTTAGCCAGACAAGTCTGCAGATAAGGACTCGCTGAATGCGTGGGAGGAAACCCAGGGGATAGGATCCCACAGCTGAGGAATGAAGAGGGATGATTTTTTCCATAGCCTGCCATCTCCTGGGCTCAGTAGGGCCATGTCTACCAGCAACACACGGCTACTGCAAGGTCACTGCTTGGGGAGCAGTACCAGAGGGGAAGAGCAGGACTGCAGGAGGCCACCTGCCACTGGCACCCCCAGGCTGCTGGGATGTAGAGTGGAGATGATCCCCCCTTCATTGCCTCATGTTCCTGGCTCTAGGACTGAGCTCAGAGCTGGCAGACCCAGGAAGGAGTCAAGCCAGGAACAACATAAGATGAGCATGGAGAAGCCTGCAGTAAGGGTCTGGAGGAGAAGGATGGGGACAGTTTACATTCCATTTGAGAGGTCTACAGTCCTGCTGTGAGGGGCAAGGCAGAAGGGGCTTGGAGGGCTCAGCTTAACCACCCTCCCACCCCAAATGCCACACTGCACTTTACAGGAGCTCCTTTCCCCAAGGAGAGTCTGAGCCCTCACTCACTTGGCCCCAAAACAGGGATGCTTCTAGAAGAGCAGGGAAAGCTGGCAGCCAACCAGCAGTGAGAGCACCTCCCTGGAGCAACTCACTGCCACCTGGCCACCTGCTGTACCCCATGGCACCTCCACCTCCCAGGAGAGTGGCTGTCCTTCCAGCTCTGGCTCCTTCCTCTATGGAACCAGATTCAAAGGTGCAGAGTTGGCAGGATCCTCAGCAGGCAAGAGCTGTCCAAATGCAGTGGGAGCTGCTGAACTGCTGTCCCCTGAGAAGGTGGGAGAGCATCCCCAGGGCTGGACAAAGTGAGCCTTCCCTGGACAGCCCAGCAGAAGACTGCAAGTCCTGTTTGGTATACTGGCCCAGGAGCAGAGATCATTTGGCCCCCCCTCAGCAGTTTTTTGGAGGTTGGTCTGGGCTGCACAGCTGTTTCCAATTTAGTGGAGGACAGAGAACCGAAATCAGAGCCAGAACAACACAATCTTCCCTTGGTGTCACCATCTCCCCAGTTTCCAAACTTCAGAGAGGAAATTCCTCCCCTCTGAGCAGCAGCCCCTTTGGCAGAGGATGGGACAGACATGCAGGAGCCAGCCACCACTGGCATGTGGTGAGTCGAGGTTGACTCTGCTCTGTGCATGTCCCAGTGGCCAGGACAGAAATACATGGGCTATTTTGGGTCCCCACAGACCAAAAGGGCCTTTTGCTTGCAGGCCAGCTCAGAACAGGGGCCCTGGCTGACCACTGCTTTTGGAATTAAATGTCTCAGCCCAAATGAGCAAGGGGATGGTGAGCACAAAAGCAGGATTTGGGACCTGTGCTGTTTGTCAGCCACCTGTCCTGCCAAGATCCTGCTCACTGCCCCAGCATCTTGGAAACCCCAGTCTTGCTTCAGATGCTAAATGCAGCTATTTCACAATGGCTCTACTCCAGAGGCAGGGAGTGTCTATCATACCCTCACCTCAAAAACCCACTTTGTCCCAGCCAAGGGGCACCCCACAATCCCCAGAAACAAAAGGAAGGAGAAGGGATAGATGCCCTGTCTGGGTCTGCTTGTGCCAAATCCACTCACTTCCAAAGCTGCAGCCATTTCTAGAATGGGGTAAAGCCATCCCCACAAGTCCCAGGAGCTGAAGGGACTCGAGGAGCCTGCAGCTTTCCCAGCAGTGTGGATGCTGCCTGCCGAGCCCTGAGTTTGCCACATCCCTGCTCTGTGGCAGACATGGAAGGGCTGTGTGGATCGAGGAGCGGAAAGCCACGAAGGGCAGCATGCTGTCAGTGATGTGGTGCAAGCAAAGGAGCTGGAGCAAACACCCAGGGCAGAAGCACCATCTCTGGCACCCTTTTCCCTGGAAAACTCAGCTTCCCAAACAGCCTGGCAGAACTGAGCTCTCACATGAGGAACCAAAGCAAGACTTGAGGCAGACACCTCCTTCGGAGCAAATAAGTCAGAACCCAAACCTCCCACCCTTGGCAATGGCCTTGGCTAAACAGCGGCAAACAGGAAAATCTTTATGCAAGAAGGATCAGGCAGGGAGACCAAACAGGAGGCGGGAGTGCTGTGTCTGCCCAAACACCATCAAAACAGAATCTCACACACAACCAACAATAATAAGCCCAGCCACAAGTTGGGAAAGAGCAAGTCACATCCCCTCCAAATCCCAGCCTGTGCTGCTACATCCGTGCAAACAGCCACCGCCCATTGTGCCACAGCCATATCGCAGCCTGTCTGCCACCCTGAACATCCACAGGATGTCTCAGGGAAGCACAGAAGACTCTGGATGAGAGCCACCGAATGTTCTGCTCTTGTGGAAATGGCACTTTGCAACCACTGGCATTGGCTGGCAGGCTCCGGCAGCCTCTCAGCCTCCCCAGATTAATGTGGGGAGCAGAGGAGTTGAAGACACCTCTAGACACCCTGCTGAGAGACCCAAGGTCACAGCAGGCTCCACTGAGCTGGCCATCTGGCCAGGTGTCCTTTCAGGGCTTGCCCGGGTGGATGCTGATGTGCTTCCACAGCCGTGCCAGGTGAAAGGGAGCGCAGGGCCTGAGCTTTGCAGAAGCAGTCCCTTCTGCCACACTGCGTGCCCTTCACAGCCACAGGGAAGGAAGGGAGGGACAGCCGACTTGTGTGTTGATTATTGAATGCCAGGCTATTTATTGATGCTGGGTTTTGTTTCTGGTCAAAGGCTTCACTTTTGGAGCAGGCTCAGCTGCAGAGCCCTGGCAGGGGCAGTGCAGTGCTCTTTAGGACCTTCCTCATCCCCCTGCAAGGCACAGATTCTGACCCACCCCACGTGGGCACCCCACAGCCGCTGCCTCCAGCCCTATTCAGGAACACGCTGGCAGATCAACGTCCTGATGTGGTTCACCCCGCAGACACGCCGGCCTTGTGTTGGCACAAGGAGTGGGTGTGAAGACGGGAAGGAGAAGCTGCAGGGTAGGGTGGATCACTTCATAGTAGCTTGGCTGTGTTGCCGTTGGTCTGTCTCCTCCTGTGGTTAATGGATAACACTCCTGCTTTTACCAGGATGCCGTGAAGACCCACCCAACCCCGCCATCCTTAGCCACAGCCCAACGCCTACAAACCCTGATGGGATGAAAGCACCATGCACTGTGTGCATCCTGCAGCAGTGGGCTCCCTGTGGGGGCTGAAGTCTAATCCAGAGCAAATACCATCAGGGAGCTGAGGGTACAGCACTGAGGGAGGATAAAAAAATGGAATTGCCTCTAACTTGGACCTGAGGCTGGGAAATGAGGCCTGTCACGGACAGAGCAGGCAAGGCAGAGGAGGCTGGCAACTCCTTCAACCCCGAGCCTTGGGCAGGACTGAGAAGCCAGATCTGTCACCAGCCCCTCCTGCCTCCCTGGATGTTCTCCAGGGGTTATCTACAAGCTTAAAACAGGGGAGTTTCTCTCATGAGGGTTTACCATGACCATGAACAAAAGCTATAGCAAAACTCCAAAGCCCTCACAGGCTCGAGCCAGGTGAAGAGGCTCAGCCATAGGTGTAAACTGTCTGTGGCTGGATGTGCTGGGCAAAATGAACCAGGCAGGGATGAGGACCATGTTTGGAGCCATACTTTGGGCAGCAGAGGAGGTGCCAAGCAGGGCAATCCAGGCAGGACACCCTTCTCCCCAGCAACTCTGCAGGAGGCTGGAGCCAGTTCAGTGTCAGACTGGGGACACAGATACACACTCAGGTTGGTAGCTTGCCCTTGGCACAGCACGACTGATGACACAGTCCTGCTGCCGTGACTGAGCCTCAGTACGTGGCCAGAGCAGGCTGCTCAGCGGGTGGGAGGTTGATGGCACAACCCTCCAGTCCCACCGCTGCTGCCCACCCAGTCACATCCCTCCCAGCCCTGCTCTTCACCTCCTCCCTCTGCAGCTTCCTGGTCTGGTCACTCCATGGATTTCCAGTTGGAAATTTCACAGTGAGATGCCTTCCTATCAGACTAGTCCTAAAGGAAATGAACTAAAGCAAGTCTCACTGGCAGTGGTGTGGTGGGAAGGAGCAAGAAGGCTCTGTGGAAGTCTGCCTGACTTCCTGCTGATAGCTTCTGCACGAGCCACCAGGCAGGCAATAGGTCTCTGCTCCCTTTTGGCTCCAAGGAAAGTCGATCTCCTGGAGATGAAGCCTGACTGTGCTCACCCACGGCTTAACCAAGAGGCTGAAAGAGAGCCTTGAGCACTGCATCCAGAATGCAAGGCTCACCAATTTGTGTCACAGTTAATGAATGACAGAGAGCTTTGAACCTCCCCTTTTTCGGGGACTGTCGAGACCAGGAAAAAGCCTGCTCCAAGCCAGAGCTGGACCAAAATGTCACAACAGTGACCTATTTCACACCATTGCCATCAGCAGTGAAATTACAAAAGACTTATTAGCGTTATTCCTACATGACAGCTTCCCTTGACTCATGGCAACAGCAATCCTCAGACGCATTCCTCATGCAGCATCACAGCTCCTCTCCCACATGGGGACCTCAGAGCCCATGTACAGCCCCCACCCCAGCTAGGTCAGAATCTGGAGTGGGAGATGAGGTGCAGTACTGTGCTGCAGCCTCAGCTGGGGCACTGAGACCCTCCAGACCACACATCCCAATGTAACCAAACCCACCCAGACTCTGCCCCTACTCTGCACACTTCTTTCCCCATCCCTCATCTTGCACACTCTTAACCTAAGAAGCAATTACTCTTTATAGCACTACTTAATCAAACCAAAATAGCTGTGTGGCTGGTAAAACCCTGACTCCTGCCCAGCTGCAAATGCCCATAGCTCATTTTTCATAGCACTTTGGGCCTCAGTTTGTTGGCAGCTGAGTACAAGTTAGCATAGAGATGAGACTCTCAGAGCTGGCAGGCCTGCAGCTCCAAGCAGTGCAGTGCTGGGCTGGCAGGGATCTCAGGACAGGGCTTGGTGTTGGGAAGGCTCAGGAAGGCACAGGGAGGTAAGCAAGGTTTGCACTCTGGGGTCAGTAGGGAGCTGGCAAGGACCGCAAACAAACAGAATTCCGTGGACGAGAGCGGGCGTTGCAGCTTCCGTAACACTTGCCAAGGGCCAGGACAAAAACAACCAAGATCCACATGTGTCCCATGGAAACCACCAGAAGTTGTTTACTGGCTTCCTAAAGCCAGTGGCTGGTGCCTTCCCATTTGGACAGGGCACACAGGTGGTCCTGGGCTCCCTCTATCCCAATAGGCTGGTCCCTAAGCCCTGCCTCTGCCAGGAGAACTGGGAATGAAGCTGGGCAGTGAAGAAGGTGCAGCACGGGAGTGGGTGAACGGGTGCCTTGTCCTCCGCACCCTGGCTTACCCCCATACCACAGCAAGGAATAAGACAGGTCAGGCCAGGGCAACAACAAAGCCCATGGCTCATCTTCAAAGAGGAAGAGGCTCATTAACACCTCCCAGCCCAAGATAATGAGAGCAGGGATGCCATGCTGGGGAACTGATGCCAGTAGTTAATTATGCAGCTTGGAGAGGAACGGGGAAGAGGGACAACTGCAGGATAGAGGTGCCATCATGCCTTGTGTGCTGGTGCCACCTCTGCTGATTTAAGCTGAAGTGAATTTCTTCAGCCTCCTCACTTCAGGTATTTGGTACAGCCTCTACCTCTTGTCTGCACTTGTTGGGGAGGGAGGAGTCATCCTGCAAAGCATCTTCTGGGGCTGATGTTACAGCCCTTATTGCCAAAAAGAACGTGCCTTTGCTCTATGAAAATCTTTTTAGTGAGCCAAGAGCAAGCCTACCTGTCTTTTCCAGGAGCAAAAAACAATGGCAGGAGCAGGGGTGCCTTGAAGGGCATATGTGTGGTGTCAGCACTACTGGACTGACATTATCAATGGCCATGAGCTGCAACCAGTGAAGACAGCCAGTGAGCCCAAGGGAAAAGCATCCCTGCACAGTCACATCCTGAGATAGCTTTGTAGAGAAGATCGGCTCAAGGGAGCCCGAGGCTTTCCAGCAGCTTGCAGGTGCTGTGAATGGAAACAATGCCACCAAGCTGGGATGCAGAGCAGGAGGAGAGTGGGATTTCCCACGGCGGCACTCACAGAAGTCCCTCAACTCTGTCTGCTCACAACAGGCAACTGAGGGGCTGTCGGGCTGCTTTCTGTTTCAGAGCAGCCGGGAAGTGCATCCAGCTGTGGCCAACAGCTGCACAAATTCCCCCTGCAGCCCCTAGCCCTGGGATCAAGGACACAGGCTTTACTTGTCTGCGATCCCACAGCTCAAGGGCTTAGCCGCTGTTGCCTTCCCACACAGTCTGCAATTCCACAGCCCATTCCCGAGAGGCAGATGGGAGCGCTGGTGAGTACAGGCAGGGACTGTGTTGGTCTGGCAGTACTAGCATCTAGCAGGGGTGTGAGGCTCAGGTTTAACTACAGGGCTGAGGAGGACAGCACAAAAGGGCTCTACAGGAGCTCTTGGCAATTCTGCCTGGACCAGGCTCTCCATTAATGCTGACGGTTTACTCAGGAATGGAAAGAAACACTCATTGAAATCATCCACAACATCCCACAGCCAACTGGGAGCATTTTCTTGAGCAGGACGTGGAGAAACCCCGACCCAGCAGTTTCTCTGCCAGCCAAGGGGGCTCTGCCCCACTTTCTCGCACAGCAGCACGTGGCACCCTGCCCACGCACCTGCCAGCGGGCCCCCGGCACACCCGCGGGCTGAGGCGTGCTGGCAGACACTGCCGTGCACGCGTGCCACTGCTCGGCAGGGATGCGCACCTCTGCACAAACCTCTCGGCGAGGTCCTGCATCCCAGCTATGGGAGCATCACTGCGCTTTGCATCCCCAGAGCCCCGCGCTGGCCGCTCCGCTTCGCATCCCCAAAACCACATGCTCTCCCCCGGCAGTAACTACGAAAGGGGATATGTAGCAGCCTGCAAGGTAGCAAGGAAGATTCTCCCCCGAGAAGCAGCATCTACGCATCACGCACCCCCCGCCCGGTCCCCCAAGCCGCGACTGGCGCGCCGCCTCTCCCCACGCTGTGGCGCCGAATCCTGAGCTTGGGGGATCCCCCGGCTCCCTCGGAGTGCTCCCCACGCCCTCGGCAGCTTTGAAACGCCGCGCGGAGCCTCACAGGGAGCCGGGGCGGCCAAAAGCTCGGCGACTTTGAGCCAGTACCTCGAACGCGAGCGCCCACCGCTGCCCGCCGGCTCCGGCTCCTTCTCTCCCCGGCGCGGATGGGAACCCGCCGCCTCCGTCCCGCTCTCTAAACTCCGCCTCTTTGCCGCCTTCAGCGCCACGCGGTTCCCGCGTGGGATAGGCGGCGGGTTTTCCCGCTTCCCGCCCGCTCCCCGTCCCCCCTGGCCCCCGGCAGAAAAGAGCTGAGAGGAGCCGCGACCCGTCCGCGGGCAGCCGAGCGCACCTCGGGCTGGACCCACCTGCGCCGCGCTCGCCGCGCCGCCCTGCGTTCTTCCGCCGCCCCTTCCCCGGGACCGCCTGCCCCTGGCTCCCCCCCTTTCCGCGCCTACCGCATCTCTTCCACGCCCCACATCTGGCGGGAAACCCCCCCGGCCCCCGCGCCGCCCGCTTCTTGCGGGAAGGAAAGCAAAGCGAGCCCCCTCTAGCTCCGGAGCCGCACCCAGCGCCGGGTTTCCGTCAATGTCCGTGGTGTTATAGCTCTAAAGGGAGCGATGCATTAAATTATGGCTCTAAATGGAGTGTGAGCTGGCCCCTAGTTCGCGAAGTTCCTCACTTGTCCCCCATGCTGCATTCTAATTCAGACAAAAACACTCTGCTGGCAGTCGCTACACAAGGGTGTAATATATAGACACACGGATGTGTTTATATACATACACACAAATATACATATGCATGTGTATACACACACATATATAAAAAAACATATATCTTTCTTCAGTTAGTGATCTAGTGGGTGTCATCCCTGCCCATGTCATCCTTAATGATCCTTAAGGTCCCTATCAACCCAAACATTTTACGATTCTGTAAGTCACAGAGAGGATTAAAGGCAGCTTTTGCACTGTGTATTCCTGGTGGTGCTACCCAGCAGGGTGGCAGGCAATGTGCAGAGCCCTGTGAACCTTAGCAATCCCCTTTTATTTGGAGGATATAGGTACCGTGTGTCATCAGTATCCAAAGGGCAGGCAAAAGCTCTAAGATTATTTTTTACCGGCTGCCGCCTCCAGGTTCCTATTTCTCCAGAACTGATTATCTGCTCCGCTGTGATAAAAGCCTGTTGCTCAGCTGAAGTGCAAACGTGGAGGATTTCTCAGGTACTTTGTCCCTTAGCAAAGGGGAGTGCACCTGAATTTAACCTTACATTTGTGTGGTTAAACAGTCACAGAAATATTTTTTAATGTAACTGGGTGTTTAAAGGAAAACTGGGGCCTCCTGGCTCTCTCCATACACTGTGCTGTGCAGGAACAGGCTGTGGCACCAGAAGGTCCCTGCAGCAGCTTTGACCATTAAAACATTTGTTCCATTAATAAACAGCCTCAGAAAATTCTCTGCAGATGGTGATCAGTTTAGGTTAGAAATTAAAACCAGAAGTTAAAACACCCCCGAAAGCTCTGGCAGATTCTCATTCTCACGCTCTCCCAGCAAGATGATCTCTAACACACATCTTCCTGCAGAATCCAAGCACCAAGCTTGTATTTTAAGACAGACCTACAAAACATTGCCACATAAGCAAAAAGTCCTCAAAGCCCAAGAAAAAGGCAGTGGCAACAGGGCTGAGAGAGCCACGGGTGCTTTTCGATCTGCAACAGTGACACTGCGGAGTGTCACCCTGGGGAAAAGACCTCTTCACTGATGTGTTCAGGAGCAGCCTCTGCAGCTGGATCACTCCCTCTGCACTGGCTGTAGATATTTGTCATGGTTATGGGCTTCTAGGGTCAGATAGATACACTAACAACATGAGCAGAGCGGCAGACAATGCTGCCAGATAGTAAGGCAGGAGGCTCTTTTCTTAAATTTAAGATCCATATCAGATCAAATTAAATTTAAAAGCTCTCATCTCCAATTAAAGCTCCCAGGCTGCATCTCCCAGGCAGTGACAGACCCAAGCCTTGGGCCTGCCTTTTCTCAGCCCCCTTTCTGTAAGCCATTCTGATCTGGAAGATCTTCTGGGTAAGCTGTGACACAGACAACACCTCTCCTCTCCCCACCTTGCCTCGCCTTTTCTCTCCTCTCCTATCTCCTCTCTTTGCAAAATCCAAACAAAACAGAAAAGCAAGGTTGCCTGTTTGGGATGCCTTATGTCACCTCCTCTCTAGCTTTGAGATGTGCCGTTCTGTCACCCACAGAGCCCCACAAGCCTCCTTGGTAGTCCCCTGGAACATGGATGTCGCAGCAGCTTGGGCGCTGTGTTTCTCCTTGTGATATCCACACTTGCTGCTCAGCAGCATGAGCTAAAGTTTGAGCACCTCTACAGTTTTGTTTTTCTATATAAGCTCCAACTTTAGCACAGACTAAAAGCTGTGAGAACCAATTCCCCCAGGAACCTGAGCACAGGGTCCAGACTGACGCTGCCCAGCCAAACTGACACTTGTGCTTCCAGAAGCCAGGACAAGGCTCTCAGCCTCAACCATTATAACCTCAGACCCCAACGGGAGGAGAAACACCACAAAATTTACCTTTGAGTGGATATTCCAGGAAGTTTCTCCTTCAGGACAGGGCGGGTATAGCCGCTGCCTCACCCCAGGCTTTCAGCACCAGGGTGCGTAGCACTTACCATCACCAAAGTAGAGGATTAAATGTTCTCTAATTGGCAGCTCTGGTCCTGTCCGCACAGCCACTCCCCCAATCACTGGAATCAAGCATCTCTCAACAGAGACGCCTCTCACTGGAGATGGGGGGTTTAAAATCCATTAGTGCTGAATCACATCCCAGCTGCTGGTGACCGCAGGCAGACAGGAGGCCAGCAGATAGGCCCGAGGGGAGGCAGGGGAAAGGCAGCTTCCAGCTCCTAGGCACAGCACCGGCTGCTGGCTGCTTCCCTGCACACACCTCTGCACCCACCCATCACCAACTTGCAGGACAGGGTCTAACGATGTCTTCTCTTGTGCAGGCAGAGGACCTGGAGTGAGCAAGACACCCCAGGGTGAAGAAGGCTAAGTCTGGGAGAGAGTGGTTGTCCTTTAAAATCCAGCCCTGGCTGCTGCAGGACCGGAGACATTTCACACAAAATTCTCTTCTCTGTTGAGGTGCTTCAGCCCCTCGGGAAGCACGGCTGCTCCCGAGAGTGATGCAAGTCCTTGGGTTGTGTAATGTCAATGGCAGCATGCAGTTTCAGAGGGGTGACACCTCCTCTACGCTGCATGGGAAGGTAACAAATTGCACAGCCAATAACAACTCATTTATTGCCCCACAAACATGAACCCTTGCTGCAGGGCCAAGCGGCCTTGCTTCATCTTGGCAAAGGTGTTGTGTCTCAAGAGCCCTCTGCTCCCAAGTGACTCTCATGTTATCATCTTCACCTCTGTGTACAATAACAACCCTCCTAGAAAAAGCAAACAGCTACAAAAATAGCCTGCTCCAAACTGGAAACAGCTGTGCTTTGCCCAGCACTGGTACTGAGCCCACCAGTGACCCAGAGAGCTAGATGTTTCTCCCCTGTGTAATTCGGGCAAGGAAAAAAGGCAGCCTCGAGTGGGGCCCAGGGGCTTGCTGTGTTCCCACCCTCTCCATCCCCAAAGGCGCAGCAGAGTGCCAAAACACGCTGCTGCTGTTGGCAGATTGCTGCGCTCCCCAGAGCAAAGGGAAGAAGGCAAGGGAGGAGGGCAGCCAGCAAAGTCTCTCCCTTACATAAGGCTGGAAGTCCCATGGACATGCTTCCCAGAACACACTGGTGGGACTGAAGCTGCCCAGCCCTTAGAGCTTTCCTTCTGAAAACTCGAACATGCACTGCAGGCATTGCAATGCCGTCACCTGGAGCCCAGTTTGTACGCTCTGCTCCCAACTAGTTTGTAACAGGCAGAATAAACAAGTGAAGTGGTCTCCCTTCAGTGATGCTTGCTGCCAAACCTTTCACAAAAGCTGTTTCTTGTTGGTTTTTTTCCCCTCCTCCCTTGTAGCAATGCCCTGCTTTAACTAAAGCTATGAAATCCAAAAGGGGAAAACAAACAAACAGCTGGTTTGGAAAGCAAGAGCAAAAAGGGAGATTTATTCCAGGCAGTGGATAATGCATCCTAGGAGCTAAAGGAATATTTTTGGTGCCTCTTGGGCAATATGAGTTTTAGGGCCTGAGGAGCTAGGCAGCATTTGCAGGCACTTAATGTTTCCAGAATCCTTTACACTTGGCACCCACGTCGACCGTTTTCCTTGGAGATTTGCAAGCACTTTGCAACCATACATTAATTAACCCACCAGCCCTCCTCTGCAATGAGGTTTTCCTTTCCCTGTAATGTGCCTGTGCTACGGACACGGTAAACTGAGGCACGGCAAGGCCATCAGCCTGCAGCAGAGCTGAGGCCAGGGCCATCCAGCTCTCCTTTCCATTGCAAAACCACCCTTCCCTTTGCAAGCATGACCCACACTGACTGGGTTTCACTCCACTGGATGCTGCCTGCCCCATTCCAGAGGAAGGCATGGGCAGTTCAGCTCATAGAGCCTCTGAGCTGGCCCTCAGTGCCACGGAGCAGAGAAACAGAGAGCCAGTATGTCTGAAAGGCAGAGCAGGCAGACAGGAGTGGAATGGCAAGCAGATCAGCAGCTGTATCCAACTGCCTGCATGTGTGACAAGGCAGCTGTATGGGGAAAGGGGGAAAAGGGGCATTTTAATCAGCCACATGGAGGGAAACAGAAGATGCTGAACCTCTGTCAAGTGCCAGCACATTATCAATCTATTAGCCAATGGGGGCAAAAAACCTACTACAGGCTCCTGGGAATCCAGTTATAACAAGACTACGGTGTTCATGATGCTTTGATAGTCAACAAAGCATCTCAGCCTGCTGCTGAGGTCAGCAAATGGCTCAGGGATTGATCGTTTCAGTTTTGCTACTCCCTTGCTGATGCTGGCTGACCCTGGAGCAGGGCCCTGGCTGAAGTGCTGCTGGCAGACTCTTTTTAGGGTGGGAGATCTCCAGTCATTGCTTGCAGGACTCCTGATGGCGATCCCTGGGCTCTTGGTGCCCTGCCCTGTATTTAGGGAAGAGGTGGTAGGGCAGAGGTCATGCTCACCTGATGGCCTGAGCCTTGCTGGGACGAGGTGGAGAAGGGGAGGCTTGCGATACCCTCCTGAGCTCTGCCTGTGGCACAGGGATCCCGCTGGCACATCACCGCCTGCAGGGAGCCACACACACCTCCAGCATCCTGTCGTCCCTCTGCTTCCTTCCACGACTTGACCTGCAGGGATAAGGTCAGGCAGCAGCCTGTGACTTCTTCACTAGTGGGCTGAGGGCAGCAGGAGCTCGCTGCCAGCAGCAGAGCAGCCCTGGGTGAAACCCTGCAAGGAAAGGCAAGGGAGAGAGAGGCCCTTGCTGCCAATCAGCCCCACCACCTCCCATGCCAAGCACCCCCCTTTGCTGCTAGCACTGAGATGCAATGTGGTGATACCACTACCCCGAAGCACTCACAGCCCTGGTGAGCAAATGGTCTGGAGACATGACAAGGAAGGGCCTCCACACGCCTCTAGCCCAGTGGCAGTGGCAGGGCCATGGGTGTTTTCCAGCTGGGCAAGCAGAAACAAATCCCATTGTCCACTGATTGGTTACAGCTCAGCAAGGGGCCCGTGGTGCCCACAGGGCTCCTGGGACCTGGCATGGACAGTGGGGTCCAGTCAAGCTCCAGCCCCCTCTCAGGCTGCTGGAGGTGGGGGCAGCCTGCCCCAGCGGAACAGCAGCATCTTTGGGACACAGGACATCCCCCTGCCGCTAGGCTGGGGGGACACAAGCCCTTCTGCCCAAGCCACTTCTGAGGGTCTCCCATCCTCACCGTGTCCTGGGCACAATCCTTCCACGAGCAATCCCTCCCTTCTCCAGCCCATCCCTCTGCCTCCCTCCCCGCGCTGCTGTTGCCCTCTCCCGAGCTCCAGCTGCCCATTTGCTTCCTCCTACAAGCGTTAAGGGAGTAAATACTGACTAATGGCACCAATTAGCAGCTGAGCTGCTGGGCGCTAGTTACTGAGTGACAGCTGTGCCGCCGCCGGCCAAGGGTGAAATGTTACCTCGCTGCAGGCAGTTTCCACCTGCCAGGGCCCGAACTGAGGCTTGGATAAACTCAAGGCACACAGTTCAGGCTCCCACTTGTACCAGAGGAGACAGGGTTAACCCCTGGCTCAGCGGCAGGCAGGAACACCCTGTAGCATTCAGAAAAGGAAGCCCTGGGGCACAGACCACTCTAAGCACCCCATCACGGTGTCACTCCAGGTCTCCTTGGCGGAGGATGGAGCCACACTATAGCCAAGGTCATCTGGCCCATTGAAGCAGTGCCGGGGGCACATCCTCCTCCTTAGCTGGCAGCACCAGTCTCCCACGATGGAGCACAGCCATCAAGGAAGAAGTTGGCTGGCACTCAGCCACACTCGTAAAACGCTGCAGGGGAGCTGTGGGCTGCTGGGAACCAGGGAACCTGGCAATAGGAAGGGGGTGCCAGCTGCTGTGTGGTCCCATTCCTCCCCTGACAAAGTCCATCCACACCCCAGTGGAGCTAGGTGCCCAGCGACTCCTGGGTTCTGGGAGAACCATCTAAAAGGCAGAAGCTGGCTTTCTGTAGGATGGGTGAATGTCAGCTCTGGAGGATAGCCTGAAGCAATGGCTCCCCATCAGCCTTCCCGAGGCACCTTGGTGGCAGCAGACAGAGCCATGCTCCAGCTCTCTGGGAGTGCAGCCAGAGTCTGCCCATCCTACATGGCAGGGCAGGCCCAAGGCGCCTACCTGTTCTCCCAGCCAGCCTGCTCCCTGGGCAGTCTCTGTGGTCACTGGCACCACAGGGACCATGGCACACGGCCACCTGCAGAGACGAGGGCTCCAAACACAGGTCCAGGAGCTCTCACAGCCGTGCCAGCCCCGGTCTGTGGCCAACCCAACATTTGCTGGCTGGTGTGGAGGAATTCTGCTCTGTGCAAATGTCTGGCAAGGCTGACTAAATCCTGTCTGGAGACTAAGTCCATCCAGTCATGCTTTCCCCTTTGGGCAAATCAGCCGCGGAGCTGTGGCTGAATGCTCCTAAACATCCCCCAGGGAGGTCTCCAGGAGGGCCCTTTCCCACAGCTTCCAACAGTACCAGCCGTTCATAATTTCTTCTCCTTGCCAGTCATGCTTCCGCAGGTTCCCAAGCTGAAACGAGGCCCCCAGGCCACCCAGTGGAGCACAACCATGGGACATCAAAAGAAGGGCAGGCCAAACCCACGACCCCAGCTGCCGGGATACCACTGGGACTGCCCTCCCCCCCTCCTCAGCCCTTCTGCAAAGCTGAGCGTCCGCCCGTGGGCAGAGGATGCTCTAACACGGACAGGGGAGCAGGGAACCTTGGGGGGTCCTGCACCCCTCAGGCGAGGGGCTGCGGTACGCGGCTGGGAGCCCGCAGGGCCCCGCGGCCACGCTGCCGGGAGAGCGCGGCAGAGTTCGCCCGTTCCCGGGGGGAGGCCCTGGCGCCTGGCCCCTTCCCCCGCCCTGCGGAGCTGCCCGGCCCCGCGGGGCTCCGGGGCTCCGGGGCTCCGGGGCTCCGGGCCCGGCGCGGCGCTGAGGCCCCGCACG
>VZUI01034928.1:0-46963 GCA_013401135.1 Cettia cetti | reverse complement strand
TTGGTTGTTTTTTTTTTTTGTTTGTTTGTTTGTTTTTTTTTTGGTTTTTTTTTTTTTTTTTTTTTCCTGAGTAACTGCTAATGTCTAGAATGTCTTAATGATCCTTTGTAGGTATTAGCTCATGAATCAATACAATCAGGATCTTGGTGCCAAACTCCTTCCTGGTTCACAAACAGCACAATCTCATTAAAGCCCATGAGTTTCCATAGGGAATCTATGAGGAGCAGTTTTGGCCTTGAGTTCTCATATTAAGTGGAAAGCAGTGCCTAGAGCAATGCCTCTTGGCAGAGTCCAGCATTCCATCAAAGAGACAGACAATTAGCAAATGATTAGTATTCACAAACCATGAGAAGCTGCCAAAAATTCTTTCCTAATAGGCTACAATGACCTTATTGGGGTAGATTTTTGCTGGGCTGACAGTTCCAGCAGTCAGGCAGATTGTGCTGGGGATGATCTTCTTCTGATTTGTCAGAGACAAATCCTTCACAGATGGATGACTGTGCCTTTACTTAGGGCAGCAAGAGGCACACAAGGACTGGATGCTCTGACAGCTGGGTATGAGAACTTGCCCAGGACCCAAACAGTCTGCTGTCATCTGGCCTGTGGGGTAGGTCCTTCTGTTCAAGCATCTTCTTTTGTGAATGGATGATTCTGTTTATCCAGTAATTAAAAGGCTTCTTATATAATATAAAGTGCAGAGTGGACCCTAAAGGAGACTTGGGCATTGCAATACTTGGCAAAGTGATTAGTGCAAAGAGAAGGAGTAGTTCAGAATAGTCCAGAAGCAGTGACTCCTGGACTCAAGAGCTTGCTCCATCTATCTGCTTATTAATTTCACACTAAATACTCCACTGACCAAAAACCCCAAACAGAACCAACCAAAACCGACCCCCCCAAAAAAACCAAAACAAAAGCATGCCCCCCTTCCCCCCCGAAAAAACAAACCAAAAACCCAACAATGCACCCCCGCCCCATAAGACTCTTGATTAATCCCTGAAAGAAAAGACTGGAACTCAGGACTCCTCCTCAGCCAAGAGAGCGATCTCACAAGGCTGTGGAGCCAGACTTATATTTGCTTCCTTTACCTCATCCAAAAGTCTTGAATTCTCTTCCATACAGTGGGCCAACTTTAACAGGAAACATGAATAATACGTCTAGAATAAATGTGAGTGTGAGGGCAACAAGGATCTGTTGTCCTAAGAAAAACTATGCCATAAAAACTAGGATGCAGAAGAACTTTTTCTTTGGTGGCACTTCATCTTGAAGGCCAAGCTGCACAGCTACAATACATCCAAGGTCCTCCTGGTCTCCAGGGCACCATGAACATGAGTTTATGTATGAAAGTCATGTACCCAGGTACTGGAACTTGAATCTCCACACTGGTCCTAAGCATGGTTTTTATGCAGCTACTGTGTTCTGGACTTGTGAGAGTTGGCATGAGGCCTCTTACGTGTCAGTTAGCCTCAACAATACAGAGACCAGGGAATATTTAGTTATATGTACATGTAATTTTGGTGCTGAAGATGAATAGGCTGAATAAACCACTGAAAGCTTTCTGCCGACTGTCAAAAGAACATAATGGGTCAGCTGAGACCAGAGAGTTAGTTTCAGGTGGATAAAGCTGCCATCAGTTATTGTGGAGGCTGATTTGGTGTCATGAGATAATTGGTAGACAGCAGCCACAGCCTCACAGCAGCCACAGTGCTGTCAGATTTGTGTTCAGTCGCAGATTTAAACTCTGGCAAGAAGTGATAGCCTGCCATGGAGCACTTTAATTTTCTCTAAAGGAGTTCCCCAGAAGCACATTCCTGGCACAGTGTTTGATAGCAAAACTGGACCACTCTGGTGCAGGACAACAATGCACAAATCTCAAGCAACTATCAGAGAGCAGATGGAGCTGTGTGTCCAGGAGGAAGATGTGCAGGATAGAAAGAGCTAATGGAGAAACTTGAATAACATTATGCAAATCAGGGCTAACACAAACAGTGAAAATATAGCAGTGAAAATCAGAAAATTTACACATAGCTCTTCCCTGAAGACACTTGAGCTTCCCCAGCTTTACTTTAAAAGTAAAGTTTTTACTGTGTTTGGTAGCTCAATTGCTTTGAAAGGGCATCATGGTTGATTCCATTTCTTTAAAGTCCTATGGATAAACCAGAAGACAGAGCTTTGTGGTTTAAACCTAGCTGGAAACTCAGCTCCACACAGCAGCTCGCTCACTTCCCCCTGAATGAGATGGGGTAGAGAATCAGAAAAGTGAGAAAACTCACGGGTTGAGATAAATACAGTTTGATGGGTAAAGCAAAAGCAGTGTGCACAAACCAAGGAATTGATTCACTCCTTCCCATGGGCAGGCAGATGTTCAGCCACCCTTAGGGGAAAGTTGAGATCCATCACACATAATAGTGTTCTGGGAAAAAATACTCTGAAAATCACTCTAAAATACTCCCCTCATTTCTTTCCCAGCTTTATATGATGCCATATGGAATGGAATATCCCTAGTGTCAGTTGGGGTCAACTATCGCAACTGTGTCCCCTCCCAGCTTCTTGTGCACTCTCAGCCTCTTCACTGGTGGGGTGGGTGAGGAGCAGAAAAGACCTTGGCTCTGTGTCAGCAATGCTGGGTAGTAACAGAAACATCCCCGTGTTATCAAACTGTTTCCAGCACAAATCCAAATACAACTGCATGCAAGGTACTACGGACAAAAAGAACTCTATCCCAGCCAAAAGCAGAATACAGTGGCACTTTGAGGATGCTGCAAGCACGACCAGATTCTGTTAGGCTGAAGGAAGCAGCCTTGGCTTGCTGGTATACTGCCTTCCCTCCCTGGGCTGGCAGCTGAAAACCAACCCAGAAGCGAGCATGAACATGGAAAAGCGCAGAAAATACTAGAAAAAATATTACTTCCTCACCTGCTGGAAGTCTGCATCCAGCAGTGGTGAGGCATGGCAAAAATGAAGGTGGGAAGAGGCAGAGGTTGGTTTCAGAAATTATCACAGGAATGGAAAACTGACACATGGGAATGAAGGGATAGATTTACACAGGATTTCATCCAGCATCTTTCTGTAGAGTTTGAAGGAGCACATATAGAGACCCTTGGAGAAAGGAGGATGTCAGAATAACATACAGGTAAAAGGTATATGGAATAAAATGAAAATGGGTGCTACATCTTACCATTATTATTAGCCAACAGTACACATACTTTCAGTGGCATGGAACAGGTATACAGATGAGAAAAGAACAATTTTGTGCTGCAATGAATGCTACAGAGTGAGCGTCAGCATCATGTGACAGCAACAACCCTAACAAAATTAAATACATACCTAAATCGATCTTTTCTTAAATCTGCGTGCTTGAAATTATGCACCTTGAATTCATGCTCAGGCATTTGCATTAACTGGAGTTTTTATACCCATGTTCAAAAACATAAGTCTAAAATTATTTAACAGGAGATGATTGATGATTCTGCTAGAGAGGACAAGAGTTTTCATTGAGATATCAAGCTGTCGTGTTCCAGATTAAAGAGGGATTTATTTAGGGACAGAATCAACTACATGTGTGGCTGCATTACATAACAACTGTAGCACAGACTGTCATCAGGGCATGATGTTGTAGTTTGCTATTGGCTCACCACCTCCAACTCAGTGCCCATTACCAGCACAGCCTTTTTGCCCTCAAGGCTGGGGCAAACGGATTCATCCCAAGCTGCACTCCAGCTCTCTGAGCCTCAGGGTATTCAGGTATTAAGCAGTGAAGGGGAAGCAGCTGAAGTTTACTGACAAGTGGCACTACATAAAGACAAGTTATTTGCAAAAAATGGAGACTGTCACAACATTGACTGGTGTCAGATCAGCTGTTCTTGGGCTCTGCAAGTACCGTCCCTCTGAGTCCTTCCAGACACAAGGGGAGCATAACAGGCTTGAGGATAAGCTTCCCTTTGCTACTCAATGACCTTACCCAGCAATTCAAAGGGATCTGAAATATCTATATTCTGTTCTTTACACAAAGTGTTCACATCCTTCCTAATTACTACCTATTCCCACAAGTGTCTTAACTTCCTTTTCTTAATAACCTTCTAGATTTCAGCAAATAGACACTGAAACAATGGCTGCTGCTACTTTGTGCTAGGTGCAGTATAAAAATAGAATAGGAGGGAAATTTTCTTTGAAGACATCAAGACCTAAACAGATTGAAATAAATTGTGGAAGGGGAAACACTGGGCAAGAGGATGAAGTGATTAATGCCTAATTACAAAATCTATCGATGGAAGAGAAAGGAAAAGGATGTGCAGATTCCTCCCCTTAAGGAAGAAGTAGTTTATTATTTCACTTGCCTTGTTTCTGTTACTGATTCCGATGAACACATTTTCCCTTCTTTCCCCAGAACAAGTGCACCTACCCAACATGCCAACAATTCCACAAAATTTTCTGCCTGAGAGGAGAAGACTGACTCTTCCTCCTTTCCCCTCAAGTTGTGCCGTGCAGCTGTGATACCAGTTCTTTAATCATAGTGACAAGCAGAGAAGCTCTATGCAAATGTAAGCAAATAGCGTTTGACATTTATATGAAGATGATAAAGACAAACATTGGGGGCTGTTTTGAGGGTGGAGAATGTTTACACTATTAATACAGGAGAACATGGAAATTTAACCAAGCAATACTCCCAAGTCTGAGCAGACATGAGTTCAAAGATGGAATGACCTTGCTGGCTGATGCTCCTGTGGATGCTCCACAGGCTGTTAAATACATTAAAACTGAAGTGCAGCATCTGGTTTAATATCACTCTTTCCAGGATACACCTGCCTTTATCCTCCTTCTACTTCCATCTTTTTGAGCAGATCTTTTGCATCATGTTAAGCCTTGTGTTGGTATTTTTGTTTGTCAGTTCCCCCCGTGTGAATTAGAGAGACAGAAAGGAGTTATGAATATCTACCTTTTGGGAACTTCAGAATATCTGTGGCTTGATCTATATTCTACCAAAGGATATTTCTGCTGACTTCAGCAGGGACCACCTTATCCTATTTATAGAGCATCTAACACAGCTGTAGACAAATCTCAGAGGAAATATATAGGCACTCCTGAAATAGCATAGCAATAATAATATAATATAACCTTTAACAGTACTAGCTACATGGATATGGGATTTCCAGCTGCTCTTTTTCTGTGGATGCTCTGATTTCTAACTTGAATTTGAGGCAGAGAAGCAGAATACTAGAGGAATGTTTGCACAAGCCATTTTGATGCACCATGATTAAATTCCCTCATCAACACATGAAGCCTTTCTGTTTCAATCTTCCTTCAGAGATACTTGCAATGTGTCCAACTACAATTATAATACTGCCCTCCAACTGGAGGCACAAGAATAAGCCTCTCACCAAGATACTCTCTGTTTTAAAAGTGAAGCCTGCAAGCATTCTACGTCTTGTATATACAAAGGTAAGATTACTCCGTTTTTTACAATTAGTAGTTTTTTACTGGAATTTGCCTAGATTGTTTTATTTTTGTTATCAGAGATGAGAGAAGAATTCAGTCATGAATCCTATGTCATCTTCTTCTTCACTTCATGTCTAGAAATTCATCTGTTCTTTTCCAGATTACTCTGTTAAACTGTCTTAGCATCTTATGTATCATCTCCTGCAGAGATTTTTGGATCATCTGGGAAATAATTTGATGTTATCACTTACTGTATTCTAGTTGTAGTTGTATTCTAGATTCTAGTTGTATTGAAGGGTCCTTTATCAGAAAGCATTTATTTTTTCAGGGGTTTGATAGAACAATTAAGTGCCTGGAAAAGTTTTGTCTTTTTTTGTCAAAAAAAGACTTTTTTGAAGTAAGCTATGGATGGATATTCAAATGAGGATATTATCATCCTCCATATTTATTGTAAACAAGTGAGGATTTATGATCATAGAGTCACAAGGTGTGAATTGTCTTAGCTGATCTATCGGAAACCTTTGTTCTATTTCTAGCAATCTATACGACAAGTTTCCCTTTGTGTCAGTCTTCCATACCTTGTTTCTGAATGCCCCACACAACTTTGGATGAAAAATAACTGCCACAAAAATGATCATTTTGTAACATACACAACAAATCTTATTCTTTTCTTTAAAGTCCATCTGTTCCCATAAGGTGGACTTTTAATTAAGAGGCCTTATCACTCATTGCCTGGAACACACTTTAGCATAGCCCCTGGGTGAGCATTCCTCTGGCATCTAACTCTCTCCTCTCCTCCTAATTTCTCTGGTACCCACTGATGAATAAATACAGTTGTTTTCTGAACACACACTGTATTATTTCTTTTACCAGTCCACATGTTACACGCCTATGAGAATGTGCCACTATCCACAAGCAAGGGATAAGGTCTGGTGTTTGTTGGAGAAGGGGAAGAAAGCCAAGCGTAAATCTAGACTTCCCTGCCCATCCTTGCTCTCACTTTCCCATGAAACTGACAAAACACAGGCCCTACACTTTGACTCCTTTGACTTTAACACCTAAGCAGAGCTGAGAGCATATCAGGGAGCTGAGATTTATCATCTGAGGAATCGTTCTTCAGTTGGTGCCCAAGTCCTGGTCACCATGGAGTGTGAGCTGGCTGGAAAAATCTGTCCTGGCTCTTCAGGTGAGATTCCTCATTATGTGCATGGAGTTGCTAGCTAAGAAAACAGATCTATAATAATTTAATGAATATACTACATGCCTCACCAAACATTATGGATTCTGGTTTTCTGAGGTACATCAGAAGTATTGTGTTGACTGCATTGATTGCACAGGAAAGACATTGTACCAAACTTGAAGGCAACTCAATGGTTTACAACTCCCTAACACTTGAGGGCAATAACAGGACAATGACTCATGGCCCAGAGTTAATGGTGAGACTGCGAGTTAATATATTGAAGGACTATAAAGAGATAAAAGCAAGTGAAGATATAAAGTCAGGCATTCCAAGGTAACATTCATCTATTCTTATAGAAAGCTACTTCAAGAAAGAAATTCAGTCCATCTTGATTAAGGAAGATGAAACAAATTACACTGCAGATATTCCTCACATTCTCTTTAAAATAGTGGGAACCTTTACAATTAGCTTTAATTAGACAACCAGCTTTAAGGTATTAGATATCATGAAGAAGGATAGTAAAAATAATATTGGGCTTTATTTGAAAAATACTGAATTTTTTGCTGTCAACATGGCACATTTTCTGACCACATCAAGATGTATCAAGCCACTATAGGGAAGAGATGCCATCCAGAGGGATCTAGACAGGCTGGAGAGGTGGGCCTGTGTTAATCTCATGAAGTTCAACACCAAGTGCAAGGTCCTTCACCTGGGTCATTTGCAATCCCAAGCAAAAATTCAGGCTGGGTGGAGAATGGACTAAGAGGAGCCCTGGGGAAAAGGGCTTGGGGGTGTTGGTTGGTGAAAAGCTCAAGAGGACTCAATATTGCACTTTGGGCTGCATCAAAAAGAAGTGTGGCCAACAGGTTAAGAGGGGTGATTCTGCCCCTCTACTCTGCCCTTGTGACACCTGGAGTCCTGCATCCACCTCCTGGGCTCCTAACACAAGAAAGAAATGGACTTGTTCCCAGAGGAGGGACACTAAGTCGATCACAGGACAGGAGCACCTCTCATGATAGGATGAGAGAGTTGGGGCTGTTTATCCTGGAGAAGGCTCTGGGGAGACCTTATAGAACTTTCCTGTACCTGAAGGTAGGCCTACAAGACTGCTGGAGAGGGACTTTTCACAATGTAGTGATAGAACAAGGGGGAATGGCCTTAAACTGAAGAAGGGCAGGTTTAGATTAGCTATTAGGAAGAAATTCTTTATTGTGAGGGTGGTGAGGCATTGGAACAGATTTTCCAGAGAGTTTGTGGAGGCCCCATCCCTGGCGATGTTCAAGACCAGGCTCTGAACAACCTGATGTAGTGCAAGGTTCCCTGCCCATGTCAGGGGTTTTGGATCTTTAAGGTCCATTCCCACCCAATGATTCTACAATATTCAATATGAGGAAAGGGCAGCAACCCATTCAAGTGGAACACATGTAAGTTCAAGTGAAGTAACAATAACAACTAAAGGTAGTCCATTAAATGTATGCTTTGCTGCGGCTATGTGATTAAAGAAGGTTCTTTCAAGGTTACAGCTTAGAAATATGTCTTTTAGATCACTGACCTAGAAGAGCTTTGCAATGTCTCTAAAGTAGCTGTTGCAATTTGTTACAGTAGATAACTTAGGGAAACTTTAGTTCACAAATCAATGTCCCAATAAAATCAAACTCCTTTGCTAGTTGTAGTTTATTGTATCAAGGCCCTACTTAATGTAGTTTTAGTTGCTGTGTCATTGATCTAATTGATTAGAATGGCTTCTCTTGAGCTTTTAATTTACACAGAGTCTTTGTGGAGGAGAGGTATTCCAGCCTGGGCACTGGAATACAGAGTAAAGAGTAATCATAGTTAGTCAGGAAAGTAATTTGTTTGGTGCTTTTTACATCTGATTTTGATGACTCTGAGATCGCACGTGTGGGTTAAAACCAGTTGCGGCTTCACTGTAGGTAAAAGCACTATTGGTTGTTGGACTAATATAAATAAGGTCAGGAGTAAGCATTAAGTCTTCTGTGCTAAAAGGATTCTATTAACTGTGACTTTCCCTACATAGGGATCCATCAGATACAGACCCTAATTGTTCTGTTCTGCTCTGATGGACCAGAGCAGCTGCGAAAGAAGTTTATCCAATTCCCTAAAGCAGGGAGGGAACTTCCACTGTTGTTGGCTTTAACTTGCCTTGTCAATTGCCTTCTGTCAGAAATGAGATAGGCTAGGGGGTGGAAAAGTGACCTGTGGCTGTTTGGCCCTTGTATCTCTCAGGTTTATCTTGGATGTGGGCTGTGGCTGAAGTGGCAGGAGGACATAGTAAGCCATTTATAACAAACTTGTTCTTCGCTGTGTTATTTTAGACATTCTAACCATGGATTAGACAGTAAAATCAAAACCCTTAGGGCCTTTGGGGTGCACTGGATTTCATTGACTTACTGTTGTCATCACTTCAAAAGCAGGTGAAAGCTCTAGGAAAAATCCCACAAATAGTGGGATTTATATTTGTATTTCCATCAGTCCACAGGTGAAGAAAAATCCTAGATGCAAATAGGTACAAAGAGTGCCTTGTATTACTCCCAACAGGACCACTTGTTTGAATGGTCTGGCTGTGTGGAAGTGGGTATGAGCCATAGATTGTATAAGAATCTTGTGATAGGGCTCATCTCACATTTTATAAGCTATCTGCAAGTTCAGCATCCAGTTTTTTTCTCATCTAGACTCCCTTCATGCCTTGGGATGTAGGTAGCTATGGCTGGTGACCAGAAACGCTCTCTGGAAATGTCTGTTTTCTCTGCACTTATACAGAGGGAGAGTAGATGTTTGGTTTTTAGCCTTCATTCAAAAGTGAAAGATTTTTGTAATTAAAAATAAAGAGATAATTCTACAAGCAGACAGAAGCATATTGCATGTAATTTTTTTTACGTTTTACATGTGCTTCTCATTCTCTGATGAAAGACACTCGGTACAGGCACAAGAAATGTGTTTTAGACAAGGTTATAAAAAAATCTCATGCAAATTTCAGATAACTTTCAAAAACAGGCAAGCCAGAATATCAGAAAACACAAAATTTCTCACAGCATTGTTGACTAGATAATGAAAAAATTTACTTCTTTTTTAGATTTTGAGTTTAGTACTTTGGCTAAATTCCCTCAACACTTTGTGGGGCCAAGCCTAACTTAGACAGAATTCAAAGATTGCTTAGATTTAACTTTTGGTCTGTAAGACTTTTTAATAACTTAGAAAACCTTCTCAATAGTAACAGAAGGTCATAAAAGCAAAAGCTGTAACAAAAGCTATATCCTCTAGGGATGGCCCAGTGCTTACAGGGTAAATTTGTAGCAGGCAGCAAACAAACATGAAATTAAATCAACTGCATGTGTTAATTACTTGGCTAGGTCTGTGAATGTCCTGGGAACAGTGAGAGAAAGGAAACTGGGAAAGAGATAACACACTTTCCTTTCATATGATTAATAAACCAAGAGGAAAAATAGAAACACATGAAGAGCATTTCTGCATAGACACTTCTTCATGAAGTTTTTCTAGTGCTTACAGAAGTATTGAGGGGGTGACACAGGACACACAGCATCCACTGAGGCCCCTACTCCTCATGGTATGCTGAGCACAAGCGTAAGAGCATCACAGAATACCTTGAACAATGGGCTTCTCCCTGAAATACATCAGCCATTACTCACTGGCAATCAGAACCTTCTACTTTGTGCTCTAGAATGTTCCCTATTTTGGTTCTCATGCCTTTGTGATACCAGGCTACCAGAAATGAGAGGGTTCAAAAAATGCAGTTTTGAAATCCCTCAAGATGTACTACTTCAGAGCATACTTTTCCTGGAGAGGAAAAAAGAAGTAGAGAAAATCTTGGGAGGTTGATTTGGCTGCCTTTCTGAAGACAAGTCAGCTGCCAGACTTTTATTGTTACTCAACTGTTATTTTAGTGAGGATTATATTTATTGTGAATACGTGAAGCAGATTCTTGAACTAGATCGGGTCAGAACAGAAAAAGAAGGTCTTTTCATTCAGATAGCTCTGAAACACAAGGCTGTTGTTAGCAGCTTTTTTTTGATTATGCAATTTTTAAATTTTTTTTCTTCATTAAAGAAATTCAAGGGACAATAGAGCCAGGAAGACAATAGACACAATGAACACATATGTGGAAGAATGTTATAAGAAAGAAAAAACACACAATACTGGAAAGACATTTGTTGAACACTTTCCTTGACATATTTTGGAGGACCAGCTAAACAAAACATTGAAGATTTACACTAGTGAATGCCAGAGTTTCCTTAGCCTTTCAGTCCTGGTCAACTTGATGCTCAACTTGACATTCACATTCATTATTCTATGGTTTGATCAGAACAGTAAAATCATAGAAGATAGAGTCTAAGCTTTTCATGGAAGAGACTGACTTTGCTTTATATAGCAACTACTGAATTAGATATCGCAACGGCAATAGTAGTTTTGACATAATATGTGCCAATTTGCTTTCCCAAAATCATGGCATTTTTAGAAGTTCTATACAAGTTAAAAACAAATTCTAGCAGATATTTTAATTCACTTCAGATTTTGACCCTTTGGGGTTTACTCTAATCATATTTTCTAGCTTTATGTGATAATTTTAAGACCAATAAATTGAGTTTCTTCACTTTATTTTATGACTGACAACCATGATTCTTACTGCACTTACAAGACTCCAGGATCCACACTCTTAAGGAAAATGCCAACATATCATCATGAAACAGCAAACTGGTAATTATGTGTTGGGGAAGCAGACGATGACAAGTCCTCACCTTCAAATGACTATATCTAAATGTACATTGAAAAGAGGAAGTGTTAACTCCTTCAAAATACCAAGATGAGTTCAATGCTGTGATTTTGTGTCATCCTTAAAGGAAAGATCCCTTCACTACTCTATATAACATTTAATCAACTACAAATGGTTTCATGCTATTCCTTCTTCCTAGTTCTCTGTCTCTTTCCTTTATGCCTTGGGGATACTTCCCTTCTCTGCAAGAATATTAAAGTAAATACATATTCTCAGATTTCAGAGAGGAGTAATTACAGAATAGAGAGATCAAATTTCCACAGCTTGTAATTTACATTACTTCATCCCTTGCTCAGTGATGTGAGCAGACAAGCTCCAAGAAACAGCTGAAGCCTGGTGGAGGACTGATTTTACTATGAGAAGAGGAGGGGGATTAAGTGGGATGTAAAGGGCTTGAGAACAGATTCAGATGCACAGAAGATGTGGGGAGAGGCAGAAGGAATGATACTGCATAGGGGGTAATTTTTGACACAAACCCACAGAATTAACTTCTCTTTTGATGACCAGGCCCTTCAGAACCTCAGTTAAACTGGCTGTAGGAGAGAAAATTGGTGGTAAAACAGCCCCCTCCCTTAGCCTATTTGAGGTGTAGGGTGTCCTGTTCTCCTGTTTCCAAATGTAACAGTGTTATTTCTCAGACAGAAATCTCAGAACTGGGATCAGCAGATTTTTGGATATATGCATTTGAAAATGAACAGAAATAAAAAGACAATGTCACCCCTCTGTATGCTCCTGAAATCCCAAAGCCCTCACAGGTTTTCATGTATTTCCATGTGGTCATCTCCAAGGATCAGATGGTATTAGATGGTGAGGAGACATTTAAACCCTTGGTTCCTTCATTCCCATTGACAGTCTGTGAAGAAGAATGATCCCCTTAGATCTCTGCTTGCTTCGCGGTGTTCCCTACTTCTTCTCTGAAAGTGGGAGAGGAGTGCTTGCAAGAAAATTGCTGTAGGAGGAAGATCCTAATTATGAACATCGTCCTCTTTGGCCTCAATCTTCCCCACTCTTTTGGAGGTCCAAAATAACAATGCACAGTGCATTTAAACCCCCAGAGACACTGAAGAGAAAGGCAATAGTTTTGAGGGTTCTCATCAAAATAAGTACAAAACATAATTCATCCTAGCTGAAAATTCTCCATATGAATTTATATTGCATTTTGAACTGCCTGGGAGTCCTCAGTTCTAGACCTCAAAGTCCCTCATCACTGACCAGCAAAGGAAAATGTAGAAAAAACCCCAAACATCTCAGACTGCAGCTTTGTAAGTCTTTTAATGCAGAGAAACCCAGTGTTTGGACAACAGAGTCCTTCAGAAGCATCAGTCAAAGTGCCCTCCTGATGGAGGGTTTGAAAAATAAGGCATAATTTGCTGCATTCCCATGTAGGGCTACAAGATACTCATCTGGTATTTGTAACGAGCAGAGCTCACCTCCAGCAAATTCCACTCCATGAAACACCAGTGGGCCCCACAGCACAACTGATGGCCTCAAACGCCCTTGTTCCTTCTTCCCTCTTACTCCCACTATAGAGGCTTCCTTCCCTTCATGTTGAGCTGGGTTTGTTAGCTGGTGTGTTGGCTGGTCTGGCTGAGGTACAGTTTTTCTCCCTGATCTCCCTTATTAATACATGATAAGGATGGAATTTGCCAGCGTATCAGCTGGAGTTTTCAGTTATAATTTGTCACTTTCTAGGGTCCAGTCTTGCTCTTAAAAACTATTCAGAGTTCACAGATAGAGAAAAAACCCACAATCCTTTTCTTTATTCCTTAGTCATAGGAAATCCCTGACCTCAGTTGTCCATGCTGTCTTCTGTTTAAGATCTTGGCCCATCAGTAATGAGTGTTCATGTGTGTATTTACAGTTACAGGTAAAGCTGACATCCACAGTGTCATGCAGGACTGTCAGGTCTCTTGAAACGCACACAAAGATCCATTTGACTGTTGCCCTGCATTGCTGGGAAGGTGGGAGATGTCACCTCATCTGCACGTGTAAGATGTGCTCTCTCTGGCAGAAAGCTGGATCATAAGTTGTAGACAGCTCAAGGTACTGAGCTGCTGCTGGACATCTCCCACTTTAAAGATCCTTGTACTTAGGAGCCCTGTGGTAGAACACCGTCCTGTACCTCACTGCAAGATCTCATATGAGTCCATGTAGCAGACACCATATGCCTCAAGATGCAGCTTAGTTTCTGCCCTGATACCTCTTACCACCTCTTCAATCAAGCTGGTGTCTCTAGCAGTTACCTAGTGACTCGGCTACAAGAAGAAACCTATTTGAAATTTAATCAGATTGACAGAATTAAGGTCAAACTGCCATGAAAGCAGCAAGGCTGGATTGAGTGGTGGAGGGCAGCATGGGGCAGGAACACCTGAGATGGTATCCCCAGCCCCAATGCTGGGATGTATGTTACACCATGGTGTCAGGTTCTAGCAGGCTTGTGCTGCATAGTGACTGCCACTCTATAAGAAAGATGAGGTCAAATTTTAGCAGGGTCTGTTGTGATAGGATAAGGGACAATGGTTTTAAACTGAAGGAGGAATGATTTAGATTAGCTATAAAGAAGAAGTTTTACACAATGAGGTAAAACATGGGCACAGGTTGCCAGAGAGGTGGTAGGTGCCCCATACCCGGAAATATTCAAGGTCAGGTTGGACAAAGCTCTGAGCATCCTGATCTTTAAGAGATATCCCTCTGCAGAAGGGGTGTACTACATGATCTAAAATGTTCCCTTCCAACCCAAGCCATTCTAAGACTCAGTTTGAGAGACATAAATGGGGAGACTGGTTGTGGATGAATGTTCTAGGCTGTGATTTTTTCAGTATTTTATTTAAGTGCATCAACTTGCCTGGAGTGTGATCCCCACAGCTGCTAAACTCTAACTGATTTGGGAGGATCGCTAGCTTTGAAAAGGACAGATAAATTGGGTATTGCAGTGGCATCACTTAAAGAGCTTTTAAAAGTCTTACAAATCTTTACAAATCAAGTCTTTGCCTATCCTTTCCCAACAGAGGGGGAGGAGGGAAAAAAAAAGAAAACGGACTTAAGCAGGGACGTCCTGCTCCCCTTTCCCTTCTGTCAAGCCCTTTGCTGGAGGGAAGCTGGGCAGGAGGGTTAAAGGGGCACCAAGCCGCCCGGGAGCTGTAGGGCATCGCCTCTCCAGGCCGCCTGCCCGGGATGCCGCGGCGGGGACAGCGGAGACACCCCCGCAGGCTCCCTGGGCTGAGCGGCTCCTCCCGCCGCCCCGAGCCCCCTCAGCAGGCGGCCCCGAGCAGCGCGGGCGCTGTGGCGGGGCGCGGGGAGGCCGCAGGATGGCAGCATGGGCCCGCCAGGCCCGCCGGCTCCGCCCGCGGCGCTCCGGGCACAGCGCCGCGGCTGGAGGGAGCGCCGTGCGCGGGCACGGCCGGAGTTAGGGTTTTCCCTCGCCAAAGTCCTCCGTAAAAGCAGAATGAAAAGAAAATTGCTCTAGTGTTTTTGTTGTTGAGTTTTGGGGGGTTTTGTGTGTGGATTTTTTTTTTTTTTTTTGGTTGGTTGGGTTTTTTTGTTTGTTTGTTTGTTTTAGGTTTTTTTCGGGTTTGGGTTTGTTTTTTTTTCAGTACTCAGTGTTAAGTACCGTGAAACAACAGAGCCAGCGGGTAGCAGATCTTTGGTCGCTGTACCCCCAAAGCACCGGCGAGGGTCTCCGGTGGCTGCTTCCCCGTAACTCACAACCCCTGGACCAGACTCTGGGTGGGGGGGGGGGGGATCCTGACACAACGACCCTACAGGCACGAGAAAAATATGCATTTTCTTCCAAACATCCTATGTGGTCTTTTCTAACCTAAATGACTCCATGATTCTCGCTGGAGTAGAGAGCCACTGCTGCTAAAGAAACATACCCTGCTTGTAGAAACCCAGCAGGTCCAAGTCTGCTTCTTATGCTTGGGGCAAGAGAATAGAAAGAGGACAGACAGGCCTTTCTTTAACCTTTCCTCTTCCTCTTGCTCCTAGGCAGCCTGGGGCTGTCCAGATCTTAGAAGAGCTTTGAGAAGAGATTAGCCAGAGCACTCTGGGCTGCAGTTGCAGCTTCCTCCACCTCCAGCCTCCCTCTGGGCTTTTCCAGCCAAAGTGGGGCAAAACTACACAACATCAGCTCTGTTCTGGGTCACTTTGTTCCCTGCAACAGGAGCACTGTGCTAGGCTGAAATTGCACTGGGATGTTTGGTGCACTTCATCCCCTTCTTCTGCCAGTGACACATTCTGCTAACCAGTGACCACAATTCAACCTATCATCCCAGACCAAACAGCAAACCTATTTTGCTTCAGGGAGAGACAAACAGCCAGCAGAATTTGGGTATATTTTGTCCTGACCCTGCCCTTTAAATTGGCATTGAGACGGCCAGCTTGTTCTTCCTCACCGTGCTCTTGCCACAGCATCTTCTTGAGCTGTTTCTGTCCCCTCAGCAAGGTCACCTTATGTTGCCAAAGCTGCATAAAGGGGCTTTAGTGCAGTTTGAAAGTCAATCCAAATTATCCTGTAATTACCACTTGTGCTTATAACAACATGAAGGAATGAACTCCTTTGCCCCTGGGCAGTAGTCCAGCCTACCCTTGCTTCCTCATCTGCTCCCACCCTCCCGTCTATCAGAAGTGGCTGCCAGAAGCAGGATCACACAGGAGCCATCCCGAATTTCCCCCTTGTACTCTGAGAGCTGGGGGGATGTGTCTTGCAGCAGCTGCTTCTATCCATGGGCATTAAACTTAATTAACTGCAGTCTCAGAGGGCAGAAGCTGGAGCAATGGATCACCCTATTCCCTGCTGTGTTGATATCTCCCCATGGTCAAATCATCTGATTTATATGGTTCCCTTTTCACTTCTTGCACAGACAGATGACCCATGACAGTGCTGAATGAGGAAATGACCACATGAATTCCTGTGTCTTGCATCATTCAGGTCAGATCTGATAGCCAGAGCCACCCTCCGGCCTTAAATTTGCACAGTGGTTTAGGATGTGAGGTTTAGTTAAAAGAGCTCTGAGGCCCTTGTACACCTTAGCATTGGTCACTTTGCTTGTGTCTACTACCAGGAGAGATGAATTGACAAAATTGACCACATTGACCTTAATGAAATGGGATTAGTAGTGGCACAGATGGAAAAGGCTGTCATAGCCATCATCTTCAGCAACCAAATTCCGACCTCATCTTAGAGGCAGAAGGCAGTGCTATCTACTGTCAAATCACGGGGAAAGACTCACTGAAGAGTGAGTGACTGACCTGAGTGGGAAAAAAGAAATAAATCCCTGCAGCACATGCACTCCAGGACCGGGGCTGCATCATTGAGGTGGAGCAGACTGGGTAGTCCACAAACACTGACCCAGTCCCGAATCAGGAGGGAGGCAGTGGAAGAGAGGGGCTGTGCTGTAAATGCAGGAGGCACAGGAGGAGGTGCCAGGAAGGAGCAGTGTCTGGGGGAGGAGGATTTGGCTGTGTGAATCTCACTTTTGGCACATAAATCTTGGCAGGTCTTGTGGGGGAGCTGAATGCTGTCTGTATTTGACATATCTGAGGACAGTGCTTGGCTCTAGTGAAAATCTTCCAGGGTGTGGTTTTAACACTTTTCTCCTGTAAAAATGCAAAAGCACTCAAAATTGCTTTATCTGAATGCTCTGCAGTATCTGTTGCTCCAAAATGCCAGAAATACCCTCGAGGGATAATGAAAACTGAAAGGAGAATATTGGAGCTTTTTAAAAAGTACCAGCTGAGCTACAGTTTGGAGTGGCAGCTAAAATCTTCTACACACAGCCGGCAGTGTAAGGTGCCTGTGTGCTTGTTGTATAAAGCAGCTATAAGATCATGGAAGAGTGAACAAACAAACAGAGGGAGCATGTTAGACTCCAGGACTGCAAGCTCCAACACATTCCCAGCCCAGTGAGACAGCTTGCTGAACTAGGGATATTCAAAGTTTCAGCCTTCTCAGTACCCTTCTTGTAGTTGTTTCAAATGAGAGGCTCGCAGTGATTTTTAAGCTATGAGACATTTACTATTTGTGGAGGATCCCTCTCCCTCTTTCCTGACACAGCATGGCTGTATAATGTGACAGGCATTAGGAGGGCCCTTTCTATTCCGTGGCTCTGTGCCACTCATGCCAACTGAGTTGGTCACATTAAAAATAGCTCTCCATGAAAGCTATAATAGGCTACACTTGACATCTGGATCCCCATGATTCCTTGCCTTCAAAATTTCTAAAGTTTTGCTTAAAAGAGCCTGATAAAGTCTCCCATCTTTGGCATTCTGTTCTTAGGAGATGAATAACTGGAAATCAGAGCTGAGAGTTGCCTCAAGCCTGTACTACAATATCAGGGAAATTAAGAAACATTTAAAGACAGTTTGAGCAGAGGGAAATAGCTCTGGGTGTTTCTGTATGACTGCTAATATCAACAATCAGTTACTGACTTGAACTCTTATGATGTACCGTTTCAACTGGAACACACTAGAGAGTTGGATTATGGGGACATTGTCACCTTCCTTCTGTAATTCCCTGTTATACTCACAAATGCTGAAGTTCAGCATCCCACAGGAGTGAGTCTTACATGAATGTGTGGCTGCTCTTTCATTCTGGGCACAGTTCAGATTTCTGAGTGAAATTCTTTACTCATTTAAGTGAGGATCAACTAATTTCTGAAGCCTCTAAATTTTGTTTATTACTACTCATTGCTTATCTCTTGGAAGAAAAGTGCATTTCCACATGTACAAAGGTGGATTTTAGGTGACTTCCTAGGTGAAAATTGTGTCATGTGCAGAGTTTTAGATGCTCCCAGATGGATAAGGGCTGAGCAGAGGGTGTGTACTGCAACTCGTGAATTGGATCCTAGGTGGAATCCAGGCATGTGCATCCTTAGGTGGTTTGAGGCAGGGCTATTTGCCATTCCAGGGGTCAAATGCTTGAGCATTTACAGAATGCAGTGACAAGGATGCTATAACTAACTCTTCAGTTATTTTTGTTTTCTATGATTCTCTGTTCTTTATGATAGTTTGCAAGATAGAGATTTTCTGATGTTTCCAGTGGCATCAGACAAACAAGGGAATAAATGGTGGTTTAGAATGGAAACCAGGCAAAAATCCAGTGCTTGTGCTAGGGTGTTTTGTGTGCTGTTTTTTTGGTTTTTGGTGTGTGTGTGGTTTTTGTTTGTTTGTTTGGTTGGGTGTTTTGGTTTTTTTTTTTTGTCCTATTTGGAAGAGAAACAAAAAACAAATTAGTGGTGTCAAAAATAACTACATCCTCTTGGAACCTCAGCTAACGTACTGAGTCAAATTTCCCCGGGTATAATACATTAATACATCCTGATTTGCTTATCAAAACAAAGAATGAGTATGCATACGCCGGGGTGGGGTGCCGAGTGGTGAAAGTGTCTTGCTGTAGAATGGAAATTCTGAGTGTGAGTCTTGCAGCCAAAGGCCACTCTCTTCTTCTCTCCAGCTGTTCCTGCTCTTGCAGGGTAGAATAGTTCAAACAAGCCAGATGCTGTGCTAGTCACATTGTTCCCCTGACTCCTTTTGATGTACATTAATATTTCTAGCCTGCACTGGATATAGGCTTGAGACCTTTGTTGTGGAGTCTGACCTAACATGCGTAAAACAGCCTTGAACTGCCCAGAGCTGTCATCGCCTTCTTTCCTGTAGTGTGAAATCAGTCTTGCTTGTGCCTGGCACACCTTGAGCTCAAGCCTTTGCCCTTCCCTGACACAGACTTGTTCTATAGTCACATACCTCCTTTTTTAAAATTTCCTCTGCTTCTGCTCCTGGCAAAACACAGAGAAAGCACAGAGCTGTGAAGAGCCATTTGGGCAGAAACCACTGGAAGAGGAATCTGTGCTCCCTAATCTCTGCTGGATTTCTGCATGTGTGGCACTTACACAGGCCATTCAATTCACTATAATGTGGACAAGAACTTATCCTTTTCCATGTAATGGAATTTTACAGAATTAAATGCTGCTCTGTAGTGGTTCCTGGAACACTGCTGTTTGCCATATATTACAAACCTCTCTGATATTTTTTTCTGATCACAGGTGATCTATGGAGTTGTTGTAACTTTCCCACTTTCTACTTCAGGTGATCCATGGAATTGTTATAACATTCCCACTTTCTACTTCAGATGATCTATTCTCACTTTCTACTTCACCACTGACCCAGCCTAGTAATTACAACACCTCTGAGTCTCTTGGGTGTGGCAATAGGTGTCATGTGCTTGAGTGATGAGTAGCCCCAGCTGTTGTGTTTAGTTTTATTTATTTAACCTGAACTCATGTGAATTCAGTAACATTTAATCTACTGAGCACTGATTGAATCATGCAGAACAGTTTGTAAAAATCCTGGATATAGCTTCAGAGTATGCAAGCCATTTTCCTGGAAGAAGTGTAGGATTTCATTAGCTGCATGAAGCTGGTAGGAAGCTCTTCATGTGTGATGCATTGTTTCTCTGGGATTTTTAATCCCAGAGTGTTGTGAAAGTCTGCTGATGCAACAATCATCCTTTAGTTTGACATTACAGGAAAAAAAGGAAGTTTTTTTATCCTGAGTGGTTTTATTTGGAAAATGTTATCAACTTATTAGTCTTGCATAGCATCTTCAGATGATTTTCTGTTGCTAAACACTTCTGTGAATACACTCTTACATCAGGGCTTATATATTTAGCCTTTGATGAGTTACAGGATGAGTTACAGATGCCCAGAGAGGATTCTTTAGAGGAGAAAAGTGGCTCATATGGAAAAATATCCTCCACAACATGACTTTGCCTTATAGAGGTGGCAGAGAACACAGGAATAGAAAACTAACCAGGATAATAAAAACCTTTTTCTGGCTCAGGAGGAACACAATGTATTGGACAGTGGTCCATTTCCTGAACTGTGCTGTAGATGTTAAGCAGTGACCACCCACACTAAAAGTAATTTGTTGGTTTCTCCTGATGAATCAGATTTCAGGGCTATTCTTTCTTTTAATTTTTGTATAGCTCTAATTTTTAATTTATTTTTTTTTTTATTTTTGTGTACAATCACTCCTCAGAGATACCTCTTCTTCATCAAATTATAGAAGGTGACTGAATGTCAATGTCTGCTTGTCAAGCCTTTGCTTGGAAAACCTCTCTTGATTCCTACACTTTCCTAATGGTCAGAGCACAAGTAGCCAAGTCCCTTTTTCCATCTCCATCAAGGTTACATCCATCAAATCTGCAGAAAACCATAAGCTGCCTTTCACATGGGAGCACTGACACAAATATCCTTTTCCCTTCTTCCCCTCCTAGAGACTTGCAACAAATCTAACCTGCCTGTTAGCAAAGTGGGATTTTTAAGAACCAGTGTAGTGTGACAATGTTTGCATTGGGTCATGGAGTTGATCCTCTTTTTCTGAATTGCTTTAGATGCTTGACCCTATAGAAACCTAGGTTGAAACGGTATCCAGGACTATGTTGTTATTTTTGGGAAGCATTGTTCTTAGAATGTTTCTCTGGGTGAGAACCAGCAGCTGTTTTATAACCTATCCTTGCAACTAGCACAGAGTAGCTCAATAGCAAGTGCCAAATGCATGTATTTTTACTAATATTTTCCCAGAGAAACTGCTGAAAGACAGCAGTATATTTCACAAGGCGGGTACTCTGCCAGGTAACTGGATGGGCTGCAAGGCAGGGGCTAGGGAGCAAAGTTCCTCCCACTATAAGACAAGATCAGGTGTGTGATCCCCTGAGAAACCCAAACACACAGAAGTCTGTGTGTCCTGAGGAGACACTTGGTGCTAAGGGAGCTGGCTGATGTAGCTGCCAAGCCAGTCACCATGATACATGAAGTCAAGTGCAGTCCCTGGTGACTGGAAAAAAGGAAGCATTGTACTTCATAAAGTTCAAGATCAAGTGCAAGTCCTGCCCATGGGTTGGATTAATCCCTGTTGTCAATACAGGCAGGGATGAAGGATTGAGAGCAGCCCTGTGAAGAAGGATGTGGGAATAGTGATGGTAGAAAAGCTGGACATGAGCCAGCAATGTGTGCTTATGGTCCAGGAAGTCAACATACCCCGGGCTGCATCAAAAGAAGTATGAACAGCTGATCAAGGGAGGTGATTCTCCCCATGTACTCTGCTCTGGTGAGACCCACCACCACTGAATCCAGCTCCTGAGTCCTTAGTTCAAGAAAGAAATAGTTGGAGTTTAGAGGGCCAAAAAAATGATGAGAGAATGTAATCACCTGTCCTGTGTGAAAAGGCTGAGAGAGTAGGGGTTGTTTGTTCAGTTTGGAGAAGAGAAAGCTTCAAGAAGACCTAATTGCGGCTTCCCAATATTTAAAGGCAGCTTGTAAGAAAGATGGGGATGCATGTTTTAGCAGGGCCTGTTGAGACAGCCAGAGATAATGGTTTTAAACTGAAAAATGATTTATTTAGATTAGGTATGAGAAAGAAATTTTTTATTCTGAGGGTATTGGCAGACTGGCAGAGGTTGCCTAAAGAGAAGGTAGGTGTCACACCCCCAAGGCCAGGTTGGATGAGACCCTGAGCAAACTGGTCTAGTGGAAGGTGTCCCTGGCCCTGGTAGGGTGGTTGGACTAGGTGAATTTTAAATGTCCCTTCCAATCCAGACCATTCTGTGATTCTATGATGGTCTTATTTTTAAGGGGATTTTGAGGGACTAGTAATAGTCTCTTTGAGGCAATGGGCCAGTTTCTCCTTTGGCTATACAACATTGTGTAAGTGATTCAATATGGATAGCTTTTGTTGTTAATAAAAACCAAAACAAACATTTTTAGAAGTGTCAGGGAAGAAATTGATTCCCAGCTAAGTAACAAGAAATGTTCTCTCAATAATAATACTTTTTAAATAGCCAGGAAACACAGACAGACTAGTCAGGGACAAGGCTTGTCTGCAAGGTAGCAGACTGGAAAGTTGACACATTAGTGTTAGTTCTTATGGCAGCTTTCAAACAGTTTCTGTCATGAATGTTTAATTTAGTTTTTTCTTTGATTACATCCTTGCATGGATAGACAAGAAAAAAAATGTCAGACTTGCAACATATTTTGGCATGCTAATTTCCATGGGCTAAAACCTCTTGCAGGACACTCTCTGGAGCAAGTCTCTTCACTAACTAGGATGATGGACTTTTAAATAATTAATGATTTCATCACCATATTTTTTTCTGGGGCAGACTTTTGATATTTTGTTGGGATGTCTAATGTGGGCTTTTTTCTTTCGAAATATCCAAATTTAGAAACAAAGAAAAAAGTACAATTTTAAATTATATTTCAGAATTTCATATATTATTTCCTTACTTTTCAGAGACCCTTTGTCCTTGTTGGTGAGGAAACAAAAGGCACAAAAAAAATGTAAGAGGCTACTCAGGAATGGGAAGTCAATTACAGTACAATACAGAACATCTGCCATGCTTTAAGTTGAACACCTCTCTCAGTATCAAACTCCTTTAAAAAATGTAGAGGCTCTCAATTTTTTGATGTGCAACACTTCTAAAAGACTTCTCCAAGTCCTTCTGTCCGAGGAAAGACCTGAGGCCATATGATTCATATTTTCCAGGTGCCCGTCAGTAACTTAGGCTGCTTATCCAGGTTTCACTCTGCCACACAGTGAGGTGGTAGCTGTGACAGAGAGCAGCCTGTGCTGTAACAGTCAATGACTTGTCCCATTTGATGCTTTTTGGTCCAGCCAAACACAAGGGCAGACTGACAATTCAGAAAAACACCTGCAATAGAAAAACAACTTTGCAGCTCACCTCACAGTATTCTTTCACTGTGGACCACTGAAAACCTCTTCTGTGTTCTGGTCTCTCAAAAGCAAACAGCCCATCTCTCACTTTTGCAGTATCTATCTGCTATTCAGTATAGACCGACTGAACTGTGTTGTTTCTATTCAGGTGGTCCCCAGACATTTCCACCTTACTACACAGGAACAAAATAGCCCTTGCTCCAAAAACTAGCACTCTGGGTGGTGAGAGGCCTTGGGGAGCAATAGAAATTATGACAGTCAGAAATTGAAGCACTTTGGATATATATATCCATCTTTCAGCTAAACTCATATCACCTTTTTTTGGAAAGTTTTATGTCCTTTTTAATCCAAATCTAAAGCCAGATGACCAAGAAGATTGCATAGTTTACTTGTTTCATTCTCTCTAAACTCTTGTGGTTAATAAAATGACATTATGAATGAAATACTAGAGTTTTGACCCTGTAGATTTCATCTGTTTCTTCCTAGTATTCTGGGGATATCTTCCAGGTGTTATAATTCATCTGCTCAATACTAATTCCTCTTCCATTTTCTACTCAAAGTACCACAACTCACTTTCAAAGCACTTAGTGGCAAGGACAGTTCATGAGGATGGCTGTGCTCCATAAAGACAACTCAGCTACAGAAGCCTAATTTAGTGTGCATAGAACTGGAAACCTTTTGTGTGAAGGAGCTGGAGCTAGAATTACATCCTGCAACATGGTAAACAAATGCAGAGCCTGGACCTTCTTATGAGCACTCAAATTTTGGACATAGGAAAAAGAAAGGCATGATTTAGTATTTCCTCATTAATTTTGTTGTTGTTGTTGTTCAAGAGAGGAGTACAGAGAGAAAAAAAACTCATTTAGTACACCAGATACCTGATTATGTATCACTTCAGTGAGTATAACAGTGACCACTACAGAAATCAATGAGTAATCACCACTGTAGAAAAGCAGACTAGCCTTATATATGAGCTTTTCTGTGGTTTGACCCAAGTCATTTTAGTTCACAAGTGAGCCACACTAAATGTATATATGGCCAGCTCCCATTGCTCAGCTAATGAATGGTAAACTTTAATCAATAATTCATAAAATCAGTTGTTTTCATGCATTATAATTTTCCCTTTTCCCAATACATTGACATAGCCAGGGTCCTCTCAAGAAAAGCCAGGCATGGCAAAGAGAGAGATTGAGTTATCTTCTCAGCTATGGGATTTTTCTTGGGTAAAGTGGAGGTCTATAAGAAAGCTAGATAATCTCACTGTTTCCACGCTACTTGAACAATACGGCACTCAAATCTCTAATGCAAATAACTTCTCCTAGCAATGCATTCCAGTTGTACATCATGTACATGATGATGTACATCAGATTTCAGATCTAGCCTTACTGCTGGTTCTCTGGTTACACAAATAAGAAGATTTTTCTTTTTTACCTTGGTCTATATAAATATTTCCACCAATAAGAAGCAGCATGTAATGGCCAAATTAAATACAAAACATTCTTCTGATACAGTCTAGCCCAATAAGAAGACACAGGCTTGTTATAGTAATTCCTATGTGAAATATATAGTCTGTGTGATCCAAGATGTCACAGTCCATAATGGTGCTTTCTAGCTTTAAAAGTCCATGAATCCCATTTCTAATCAGTCCCTCATACTTACGGGAATGTCTTGATCTCTTGCAGTATGTAACAGAAAAGAAATGGATGGAATTTAATACTCCTATCTCAACATGTAAATTTATATATATATATCATATATGATTTACAGACAAAAATCACACTCTAGATTAAATAAAGCAAAGTGTAGGCATTGATCATTCTTTTTTCAAGCAATTGCTTATAAATTTAGTAAGCTGTCTGCCTTTTTCTACTTTTCAGTCTGTTCTCATTACAGACATGGCATAAGGCTTTGTAGTAAATTTGGAATTTGCTGAGTGAGAAAATGAAGATTTACACAAAGCTAAATTGAACAAATGGTGAATAATTGATTTAACTGACCTGACAGCTCACACTGTGCTTGTAAATAATACATAACTTTGTACTATACTGATAATTTACTATTCTGTGCTTCTACATTCTTTTCAGTAAGTTACTGCAAGGAGCAAATGATCTTTGACCACCCTAAAAAGGCAAAAATATGCTTACCAAGCATATTCTGGTACCCCAGTTGTAGATTGCAAGAGTCTGACACCATGCTGATAAAGCAGCTGCTTAAAGAGTTTCTGCCCTTTTGTCTTGTGTCTCTAAAATATTGTTGGAGAGATAACATCAATATAACTATTTTGTACCATTCCTCGAGCCACCAGCTCCCAGAGCCAGATCACCTGTGTAAATTGACCCAGCACTGCTCTGGTGAACAGAATCACAGACACTTGTAACAGCAACTGCTCATGACTGTCCTGTGTTTCCTTTTCTTTCCACGCATGTGTTTGAACTCTTAATCAAAATGCATAAGCACAGGCTATTGTTAAACTGGTTCCTGAAGTATGTATACAGCCCTAAGCTGATATATACATCTGATAGCTTCACAGCCTTGTAACTACTGTAATAACCCATATAATGAGGGCGTGAAAGACAGCCACTAGGACTTGGCAGCCTTCCACACCCACCTTGCAGGAATACAGCTGCTTACAGAAAAGCACAGAGCAGTGGAGACTTCTGCCTGTGCTCTACTGGAACCTATTCTCTTGACACAGAAATGCATCCACTCAGAGAAGACAAACAGCAGCTCTTTAAGACAGCAGGCAGCATAAGGACTTCAGATAGAATGATTCTGCATCACATATTAAAATACAAACCCCTGTCAGAGCAACCAGCTGACAGTGTTGGGAGCTGCAGGCTGACCAAGGATCCAAAAGAAAAATTCTCCATAAAGCCGGTGGGGAGCATATACTTTTACAAGACCTAGCTCTTGGAGAGAGGGCTCATGCGTGTTACCACTTTGCTGAACCTTTTCTAACAACCTTATCTGTGGGAAGTCACTATTAAAATGTGGTTTCTGTGAGCTGAAGCACACACATAGCTCAGAAATGTGAAATTCCAATTCCCAGTGCAATTTTAAGCCAAACAGCATCGCTTCTATCACTTTCATACTGTATCATTTCTGTGTCTTTAGTTTTCTGTGCAGTGTGCCTGAGTGATGATAGCTGCAGAAAATTTCTGGGCTTGATTCCAGCTGCTTTCTTTGAAAGCAGAAGACACCGTTTTCTTCTCTGTCAGATGATGTTTATGTAAGGATCTACCTGCTGTCCTTCATGCTCATTCTGCCCTCTGACTTCTCAGATTTATCCAGTTCTAGCACGTGAATTAAGTCCCAAAGTAGACTGCACATCTGTGTATGCCTCGGCAGGGAGCTGGCACTGAGTGCAGCAGAGTATGCGTGCTTTGAGGGCTCCAGAACAGGGACATGTTGCCCAACTGCAGCCCAGTGCTGCCACATCTCTCCTACCTGTCCCCAGACAAATCAAGACCTGACAGATGAGTCACAGAGTAGAAGAGAGGCTGAAGTATAGTGTCATATAATCGAGTGAAGGCCAATCTGAAGGGCAGATAGAGGGAGTTTATTGCTTGAATTTCATCTCTGAGTTCTCAAGACTCACCATTTTTGATTTTCTTTTTGTGTTCCTGACTTGTCAGATTTTTTCTTTCCTATTCCAACATGGATGAGTTTTTCCTTTAAACACCCAGAGAAATGGAGCTGAACATCAGGGCTTACAGAGCTAGTAAATATCTAGACTCAGTGACCCCAATGTGATGCTGGTAGGAGATGGAGCAGACAAATTTAGAATGACTAGATTTATGTTAAGCCAGATCACTCCAAGAGCTTTGACTAAATGGGGCCAAAGGCCAACAGACCAGGCCTACAAAGCAGTGGATGAGGAAGAGAATAAAAGCTGAGAGAAACTTGCAGAGGGAGAACTGTAGATGTCTGCATTCCCTGTGCACACCTGACAGACACCCAGCTGCAGAGCTCTGCAAACCCTCTCAGACCTTTCTGCTCAAACCACTCAGTCAGACCTTTCCCCTCGGGCAACAAATTCTCAAGGGGAGTCCATCAGAAATCAGTATCTTCTTTACCTTTCTCTTTATTGTGGTCTGAGTCAGATTGAGCAACAGACAGGACAGGGCCAACTGACTTTGCAAGGATGAATTTTTCAAGCTGATTTCTCAGTGAAGATTAGCAAAATATTCTGGGTTTGTTGCAACAACCTTTTATTTTATGTACATACCTGACATTCTCCACTACACCCCCTCATATAAAGATTCTTGCTCTTCTCAAAGTAAAATAGTATTGGTTTGTTATCCATACCCTTCCTTGTGTCTGACTTTGTGCCTGATTTTTAGTGTCTCTGCTGCAAAGGTAATTCTCAACACGATAGGTCCCTTCCTCCACTGTGGCGTGACCCACAGCAGCTGATGGCAGACTCCAGTGTATGTTGCAAGGGTCTAATCCAGAGTTAGATCAACATTGCTTGTTTCTCTAGGTTTAGGTTTTGCTTTTATGTTATAGGTGTTTATGTTTCCTGATTCCCTGCTTGCAGGCAGGAGAGAATGAACAAAGTGCAGACCCTCTGGACTTTGACCCCAGAGGAATGACTGCTTCCCCTTTATAGAGAGAGAGTCTGCAACAGCCCAATATTCCCTTCCTTCCCCAACACTAAGGATAGTGTGTGCTACTCTTATAAAACAGATGTGTTATCTAAAAGCTTTTGAAGGTTACAAATGAATCCCAAATACATCATTCACCCCAACTTAAAAAAGGAGCTAAAATATTGAGTCCTGAAGAGGGGGAGTGTACAACTTTGATACTGATGAACAACAGGGACAAGTGTCCAGTGTTATTTTAAGTTCAGAGACGAAAAGAGAGAACTTGCAAGGTTTTCTGGTCAACTTGGAAAAAGGAAACAAGCTTTTTTAGGACAAAAGTAGCATTTTTGCACTTTAAAAAATCTTTCCAGCAAAAAACAGCACACTGGGATGCAGGCAGAAGATGGTTTTAGTGTAGACAAGCACTCCTGCACACATGCATTGGTGACAGCAGTGCCCAAAATGAAAGTCTATTTTTAGGGTCAAAAATTATATTCCCTCTCCTGGTTCTAGGTGCAGAGATGTTTGAATGTAGACCCAGCAAAAATCTCCTTATTCTTCATACTTCCCAGGGTCCTTTGGCTGTTATTTCAGTTTAGTTGTTTTGAAATAACTTACCTGCTCAGGCTGGGACACAGCCATGTTCTCCACCATGGAGGATGTTCGGGGCAAAATGATGATGTGGACAAATCTGCCTACTCCCAGACAAGTATACAATCCCCCAAATATAGATGATTTTGTTCCCCCTTCTTCATTGAATCACATCACCCCAGCACAGCTTGTAGGTTATTGGTTTTCTCTTCCAAATCTCTGAGAGATGTGTCATCCAATCTCTTCTGGTGTCAGCTATTTCCAGCCTACTTAGTAATTAGAGTTCTTCTCCTTCCTGCTTGTAGGGGAAGCCTCTTTGTCCCATTCTTGCTCTGGCATCACCTCTGCTTTGTGAGCTGATCTTGGTACAGGGAAGGGCAGAGGTGAAGTACTCTCCTACTCATGGTTGAAGTCTCTCTAATTCGTTCATTCAGTTTCTCTGCGCTTAAAATGCTTTCCTTCTTCACAAAGTTTCCCTGGGTTTCCAGATATTTCTACTTAATTACAGGTCTCTTCATTAATTTTTTTTTATTATTATTTTGTCTTGACAGGGTGAGATTACTTCTCATAGTTCCACTTTTCACTTGTAAAGAGGTTTATTAATTGATATTTTAATTAATGTTTAGTTGATAATACTTTGATATTTGCACAGTCTCCTAGAGGTGTCTGGTGATTTGGGAATATATGAAAGGGTTTTAAATGCTTGCAGTATGTTTTTAGACAACACTGTGAGCAATGAAAAAAGGCCAAGGCACAATCTGAAGTAGCAAAATATGAGAATAGAGAGAGACTGATATTCAAGATGCTAGTATACCAAGATGCTGCTATATGTCTTCTTGGTTTGATTCTTCTTTTTAATAAAGATTGAAGGTTTCGAAAAAGGTATTTTAATACGCATGCATCACTTAGCAGAATAATGGAATGTAAGAAATGTGTCACCAAAGAAAAATAAGACAAAGCTAGTATCAAACTTTCATAGGTTCTAGCACAATTGAGAAAGTAATTCATTCAAAATCAAAAAATTCAGGTGACCTGGAAGGTAGATATGTTTCCATAGAACTTAAAATCCTTTTTAAATTGGTCAATTTTTTCAACAAAATATTTTGAGTGCATTTTCCTTGCAACAGCTTTTCTGAAATAGTGTTAAATTTTATATCTTTACTGAAGTATCCTGAAATGCAATATTTTTTTTTTCCTTGTGTAAATAAGAGTGGTGATTCCAAGGTTTACATGCTAATCCAACCTTCAGGCTGGAAGAAAAACATAAAATTTATTAGACTGTCAGTAACATTCTTGCAATGTTGAACATAACACTGGAAAAGAAAGTTGTGTATGTTATTTGTAAGTGAGTGAATGAAAAAGTAAAACTAAGTTCGTGAGAGTTAATTGTGGATAAATAATCAAGAAAAACAAGATAAGTAGAAGTAATGGCAGCTGCAGAAAAATTAGCAAAAGAAGTGGTTTTATTGTTAACAAGCAGGAAGGATGGGACAAATTTAGACGAGCTGCAAAATTCCTGGGGTTCATCCTAAGATCACGCCAGAAGGCATTTAGAGTGCACAGCCAGAATGGAGCAGTGAAGAGTTCTGCATATTTTAAAATTTAAAATAAATAAGGTATTCAAAGACAAATGCACTAGCATTGCAAACCATAATGCAAATTCTGTAGGAAGTATTTCCTCAAGGAGAAATCAGGGGTCATTAAAAGGTTACTTTTAACTAATGCTGCTTGACCGGTTGTTAGTGTTCAACTTCCTCTGAAGTGACAACGCGTTAGGGTGACCGTTGCCCTCTTCCAGCAATTATTGGTGCTCTGGCAATTGCACTCAGTTTCAATCAATTAGAGTCCTGAATGGTGCTTTTCTTGGTTTCAAACAAAAGACCCAACTGTTGGACCAGAGATGTCCACTTCTTCTTGGCAGCTTCCTGTTTTCTTTCAGAAACGTTTTGAAGACCCTGCCGGGTTCAGGAATGGTCATGATGAATCCCTTCTCCATTAGTATGGCACTAATTATGTGATCTGCATTCCAGCAGAAATCCATGTAGTCAACAGCAAGCAAGAGGATGCGAGCTCCTGGAGCTGAGCAAAGGCCCATCTGGCCTCTGGTTCCAAGTCTCCACCAAAGTGTGGGTTTGGCTGTCTTGGGAAAGGTTTAAGATTCTCTTAGTTGGGAGGCAAGGGGTAACATTTCTCTTTTTCTCCCCTTTCCTACTCTAGTAGGTCTGTTTTATATCTGTGATGTTTAGATTTTGGCTTAAACTTTTAAGAAAGAGGTTGAACAACAAAGAGGCATTGGTTAGCAATATTTATAGCCCTGGATATTCTTGTTATCTGTGTAAAATAAGTCTTATCATAACCCCACTTACTCATCTCTGGCAAGAGTTTCTGGGTTCAGGTGCATGTGTCGTTAATGATGCATGATGAGCTACCTCAAAGACATAAGAAATTGCTGGCTCAAGAGCTGAAAATCCCCATGGAAGAAATCCACAAGTATCCCTGGACATGGACATGGTAGTGCTGCACCATTATCCATGTCAAATGGTGAGCCAGAACGCTCCTTATCAGAGGCAAACACTCTGCAATACTTGTTTCAGTACACAATTTTCACCAACAGGATCAACTTGAAGTATTTTTATTTTCCTGTCAGGTGTTCATGCCCCACACATTAGCACCATCTTTCCAGTTGGAATAACGCAGCAGCCCATGCAGTTGTGTTGTACAGTGACTATGGGACCTGCTGCAACTTACAGAGGACAAGGCTTGAAGAAACTGGATTAATTCCCTGTTCCAGTTCACAGTACAGCCAAGCAAACCATTGTGCCTGGAGAGCTAGCTGAGACTAGATGGCTAACTTCTCCTCTGCTGCTGCTTCATGATATGAATTTCCTTTTGTTTCCCTCCACTCACCCATCCATGCCCATCTATTGTTGTGTTTGGAGTGGGAGACAGCCCTTTCTCTTCATGTCCATAGCAATTTGATGACTGTGGGGTTTGGTCCCTGCTTGAAACTCCTTCAATTCTTGCATTAATAGAAGTAGCTGAGAGACTTACCCCAAAGTTTATTGGAAAGCCAGTGGTTTGGAAGGCTGAACTGCTGTGACTGGCTCAAGCAAGAGTTTTCTTCCTGTCCCATGACAGCCTAAATTCCTCTGCTGAGAAGTGGCTTCTCATTAAACAACAGTGACTCAAACACTGTGACTCTCTGTAGCTGAATTCAAACCCAAAAACATCTTTTCCAGGAGTCTCGCAGGTAAAAACATGTTCAAATTTTATGGTGCTGTGGTGTCTCTATGAACTTATGAGTTTGGACTTGCAGTTTAGTAAAAACACAGTTGCTGTAGATCACATTTAATGGATGAGTAGCTCACAAGACAGCTTATACAAGAGATGAAAGTCAGAGAACAGGAATTTACTTCAACTACTCTCCAGAAATCAAAATCAATTCTTTTTCCTGTCCTCCAGCTTACCTTTCCCGCCAGATTATCCCTTTCCACTGAAGGATTACACTCCTAAAATGAAGGGGGGTTTGGTTTTTTTTTTTCCTTCCCCCTGATTTATTCGTTGAAATTATTTTAGTGTTGCCAAATTTAGTAGCAACCAACTCATAGGTTCATAGCATTTCTGTATTTAGCAAGCCTGTGTTTTACAAAAACAGTATTAAAATCTAAGAGGTTTTAAAACAACCTTTGACTATGTCATCTCTAGAAAGATTCAGTAGGCACCTGTCTACTGAAAGATTCAGTAGGCACCTGCCAGAATATTCAACTTTGTGAACTGAATAGTTAAGATGCAATGATCTGTGTTTCAGGGGAGGGAAGACTCTAATTAGGGTATGAGTCATTAAAGAGCTTTGTATTGAGTCTTGGCACCATCAGAAACACACCTGAAGCTGACCTGAACTCTGTGTTTTCTCAAGGTGAACTGTGAAGTAGTGATCTCTTTCCTTGCTTTACAGCAGTGTCATAACTTGTTCCTCAAAAAAAACCCAAAAAACACAACCTTCTAGGGAACACAGGACAAAGAAATGCCTAACTGAAAAACGATAATAATAAAAACCCCACAACCTCCAATACCCCAGTTAAAATTTGCAAGAGGAGAGGGGGAATGAAATTTAGTGTAAAGATGAGCAAGATACATCAGTGTTGCTGTAACACTAAGACAGTTCTTGTGTTATCAGTAAAATATAGGAACCTCCTCCCAGAAGAGTGTCCAGTCAAACTGCAGAGTGGCCTGTCTGCAATACTAATTAGTGCTGCATTGTAGGAGCAGATCCAGACAGTGTGACAGGTTGTACCAGGGACTCACTGTTAACACTGTCTGCATTATGGGGGGTCACTTTACCTAGAGCGTGTGGACTGAAATACGATACTTAAGCTGCAGGTAAATTTTCCTTAGCCTTTGGTTCAAGGACAGTTTCATATCCACTTCTAAAGTGTAGAAGGCACATTCAAATACAGAAAAGTCACACAATTAAGCATTTTTTGCCTGTGCTAGTTTTTCAATCAAGATGTCTGTGTCTAGAGTCCCTAAAGAAAAGAAAAAGAAATTGATAAAAAATGTACCTTAGTATGATAGAAAAGGGAAGCCTTTCAAGAATTAACTAAGAGCTTTCTCTCTGCTACATAATAGAAATTATCTCTAGTGGATAGGAAAATCCTCTAATCTTAATACAATATCTGAGTAGGCTTACCTTTTCTCCACAGATTCTCTGTTTTTATACCACTAAAATTCCTGGGCCAGATCCTGAAGCAATCACTGCAAATTAGCAGTGTTCCAAGATTCAGCCCACTGCACTTATGCGTGAAGGTGGTCTTGCCTTACAGTTTGTGATGCCATGTAACTACTTTTAATAATTATAAAACTGTATTTTTTTATTATTGTTATTTCCTATTTGAGGCCAAATTATTTTACTGTTTTGAATGGTATAAATCTAAAATAGAATTACTCCACATTCACAGACACCCTGCTGAGTCCCGAATTTTTCTTTTGTGTGTGTGAAGAATGTCTTTCACATGCTTCTTCAAATCTCTTTTTCCTCCCTAGATAACATACATAGAAATTGTGTAAAAATTTCTATGGGTCTTTTCTGGTTTATGCTATCTTGATGAGTGGAAGCCCCTCTGAGGAGGGCACTACATAAGTGGGAACATTTGCATGTCTGGGATGAGCAGTGGGAATGGGGACACCCCACTCTCGCATTTCCAGCACTGCAGACTCACAATTTAATAGTTAACCATGAATTTTATTTTCTTTTTTTCCTGTGGCAATCTAGAGTGTTGAAGAGGGAATCAGGAGCTGTGAGGAAAATATTAAACAACAAATCCATGGGGGAGAGACTGTTTCCCAGTCAGTTACCAAAGCTGTGCTGTTGCTGTCTGCTGCACAGCTCCTTGATCAGTCAGAATAAAAAGGTCCCCCTTGCCATACACCCATGCTGTGAAACCCTTACAGGAGATTTTCCTTTATATTGTTGTTGGACTTTGTATCAAGTCTGTGTGCCATACATAGCTTACCATCTCCTGGGGAAAAATAGACAGTGTTAGCTTGACTGCATTGGTTGACAGGCACCTTTGTGAGACCTGGTCTCTTGAAAATCAGTGAGGAGCTGCTGGCGTGACCCTCTGGTGAACTGCAGCTATGGGGGAAGGAGCAAATATTCTAAGGAGATGAACCAGGACATGTACTTACATCTGATCCAAATAACTGCTGTACAAAGGAAAAGTGAATGTAGCCAGCATAGCCAAGCTGGTATTTTGTGACCTTCTGATTGCAGAGTTCAAAATATCTTAATTTCTTTTTTGCTCTAGGCTTCAAAATTGGGGGAGGAGTAGCTAGCAGTGATGAGGCAGGAGAGAGTAAATTTCCTTTCTAAAAAATATTCTTCCGGTGGAAGCAGTGTATTGTTTCTTGAAATGGACAAAGTTATTTTCTAACTTCCCTGTATCCTGTCACCTGGCCCTTCCTTCCTCCTCCTGATACCTCAGTAAAATACACAAACACACAAACTATGCATTATTTACATCATGTCAGGATTTATATTCTGATTGAAGGCAGTGATTTATACTTTTTGGATTTTCTACAGACCACATTCCAGATGTGGAATGAATTTTACTGGCGTTTATTAGTCACTAGGGGTGGCTGATGATGGCTTCCTTTATACCCCTGACATTTATGCTCTGGTGTAGCTTCCCTTTTCCTTTCAGTGATGTTTTTCCTTTTAAAGGAGTTAAAAACAAAAGGAAAACAAAAGGAAAAGAAGTCCATTCTATAGCAGTGCAAATATAATGGGGTAGATTATGTTTATGGAGAAGGACATTTAGAAAAGAAATCCCATTCTTCTAATAAGGAAAGGAAAAAAATCCAGCACTGATTACCTTTGTTAACAAGCTGTTGTTGGTACTTCCAAGATTTTAATCACCTTTATCAATGTTGTGATGTCAGCTTTGACTTTCTATGCTTGTCTGTTCCAACATCTTAGCTTTAAGTCAATGTTAATAGTGGAACCTTTACAGCTCTCTTACAAATTAAGAATTATGTGAAAATTTTAACTTAAAGAAAAGGTGTGAGATAAGTCTTCCCAAAAGAACAAGTAATGTGGAATCCAACTTGCATGTGGGTTTCTTGACACTGTTGGGAAGCAGAAGGGACCCTGCTTTCTTCTTTGTAAGTGTGGTCGCTGTGTGTTTTCAGCCTGCAATCTGTAATACTGTAAAAATGGTTGCCAGAATTTAGAGAGCAACAGAGAGAGTGATCATGGAGAAGGTGGATGGGAGAAGGGGGGGAACTCCTGAGAGGGAAAATTTTTTTGGTGAAATCAAACAAATTTGGTAGATTGAGGTGGGATTGCAAAGCCAACCTGCGTTACGTGGGCGTTAATTCACCAACCACTATTCTTCCCAATTTGAGATTTGAGAAGGTCTTTTGTTTGCTCACACCTGACAAGCCAAAGACTAAGATGGATCTGTCATGGGGTTGGAACACCATATCTGGGTTTGCTAGAGAAGGTCTAACAAAACTTTTTTCTTTCAAATTAAAATCAAACTGTATAACTCTATTATAAAATGGGTTATATGGCTTGTTGACAGCCAACTGATGCTTTACTTTCTGCTTGATTCTGCTATGACAATACTGTCTTTGAGCTGCCACATGTGTGATTCCCAGTGAAATGGGTAAGAGGGTTTCCATGAATAATGAGGGAGGGGTTGGGTCTGGCTCTTGTACCAATGACAGCTCAGAAATGGTGACCACAGGAGACAAGTTGACCTATTTTGTGACATGGCTTCTTTAAGAATGTAACATCAGATTACGTGGGGTAAATCCTGTGGAAGAAGAAAACAGCTTGCCAAAGGTTTTCAGGGATGAACTCAGTGAGAGAGCACAGGATAAGTATAAACAAATAAGTAAATGAAGAAGTGGCTAGAGCAGATAAGAGTAACAGCTGAGGGAATTATTATAAAACATGAGAAAACAAACAGCATATGTGAAGGGTTTAACTCTGATGGTCCCATTAGCTACAGACAGCACTGAGTTTAAAGAGTCCAAAGTCCCTGCCACAGCTAAGATCAATCAGAATCTGTTCTCTTTGGTATTTATTAGATGAAGGATAGGTTAATGGATTAACTTGTCAGATTAATTTGATACTTGTTTCATATATAAATACTAACCCTTACAGAGAAATATTGCTTGACTCTTTTGACTACGAGCTAGCACATTAAAATAGGGCAGCTCTTTGTCCTTTTTTGTTTTTGAGAAAAATAAATCATGCAAGGTGATCTGGGAGTCATGTGTATGTTTGTGATGTCAATGAGATTGTTTCTCATGGCCAATAACCTAAACAAAACAATAAGCAAAAAACCCAGAGCAGCTAATACAGTCATTTACCCTTACAAGATGGATTCAAAACAAGCAGGCTGCCACATGGGGCTTGGTTCACTGATTCACTAAGACCAGTGTGAGTCCTTGTTATTGTTTCAACAGGAACTAGATCAAACCTCAGCTTCTCAGACTCTGTGCTCCAGCTCAGCTGGTTAAGTTGCTTTTCCCACTGCAGTTTGTGGTTGAAAATCAGGGTCAGTGTTATGCACTTGGGAAAGCAGATATTTGACCGCTGGGTGTAAAAATGATTATCATGCTGGTGCTTAGTCCATGAACATCAGAACACAGGACAGGCAGGCTGGAGTCATGGAAGGAGGTGGGACACTTGCGGAAGGGAAAGGAAAAGCAACATCGCTACCTCCGTGCATTTCATTACCTCAGCTGCATCCCACTGGAACAGCCCTGAAATCCTGCTCACCCTCTTCCCTACAACATCAATCACCTGCCACCAGAGAAGCCACCTCTCAATCCCCCCTCATGGGGCACACACCTTTGTTCTGCCTCTGAAAAGTCTGGAGCAGATCTGGGTTGGAATCTGCTGTGTTAAAATCAAGGCAGGGCAGTAGAGTTTATCTGACAGCACTTCTCATCCCTTTTATTTAAAACAAAAGGCCAGTAGTGTGCAGTCAGTGATGAATTATTTCTATGGTTTTGGACTAATGACCTGTGCCAGAAGTGTTGAGAATCCCAGTTCCATTAACAACTGGGTTCAAGGTGCTGTGTGCTTTAATCCTGCATGTTTTATGTATTAGCTTTATCATATCTATGATGCTACAGTTGTGTTTAGAGGCATCTGTATGCCTGGTGTGTTCTCCATATTTTTCCCTCACTGTGTTCTGTGATAGTCAAGATAATGCTGCCTTTAAAAATATGCTCTTGAGATTCTGAGATCTCCAAGTCTGCATATGAGGAGAGCTGCTAGTAGGGGTTGACCAGGTTTATGCATTTGATGTGGAAATTACAGCAAGCCAAATATCCTAGAGCTAAATATCCAATCATTCCCAGAGAACATTCCCAAGGCAGGAAGAGCAACAATGGGCCAGTCTCCTTAGGATACTGCTGGGAGCAGCCAAAGAGCCCAGGGAGAATTTCAGCTCCCTAAGTGAACACACACAAGGAAATGCCTGCCTACAGCATGCCAGGCAGTGATGGATTACCTGCTCTCAGGAAACACGTTGGGGCTCCTCAGCTAGGCCTACTATCAGGACAATGGCAGGGAGCTCTGCTCAATCCCAATACACAGGAGGATGCAAACTAATAAAGTTTACTGGAGCTTGCAGCTCTCTGCAGCACTTCAGTATGGTCCCATCTACTCAAGAGCTGTGATCTCCAGTGGGATATTCCCAGAGTTCCCATTATTCTCAACTCTGCAAGTTCTTGTGTCCATGTCTGAGCCCTCTGCTTTTGCCTTGGTTTTGTTGTAGCCAGGTTTTGGTAGTGGGTGGCTTCTGTGAAAATGTGCCAGAAGCTTCCTCCGTGTCTGACAGAGCTGGTGTCAGCCAGCTCCAGGATGGACCCGTGCTGGCCAAGGCTGAGCCCAACAGTGATGGTAGTAACGCCTCTGGAATAGAAGATTTAAGAAGGTGGGGAAAATTTCTGCTCAACAGCAGCCACAGTGAGAATATGTGTGTGAAAGAGCCCTACAGACAGCTAGGATGGCGAAGAAGGAGGGCAGGAGGTGCTCCAGGAACAGCCCATGATGCAACCTCTGGTGATGCAACTGTGCCCCTGCAGCCCATGGAGGTCGACAGGGGAGCAGAGATCCACCTGCAGCCCATGGAGGAGCCCACACCAGAGCAGGAGGATGCCTGAAGGAGGGTGAGATCCTGTGGGAAGCCCATGGTGGAGCAGGCTCTTGGCAGGATCTGTGGCTCTGTGGAGAGAGGACCTGGTATGCAGGACCAGGTTTACTGGCAAGAACACCAAGAACTGCAACTTGTGGTAAGGACTCACAATGGAGAAGTTCATGGAGAACTGTCTCCCAACAGGAGAAACCCCACACTGGAGATGGAAGAATGTGAGGAGTCCTCCCTTGAGAAGGAAGGAGAAAGACAAGTGGTGAACTGACCACTTTTGTGAGCTTCCATTCCTCATCCCCCTGCACTGCTGGGAAGGAGCAGGGAGAGAGAATTATATGTGCAGTTGAGCCCAGGAAGAAGGGATGGGTGGGGGCAGGGTGTTTCAAGATTTGGTTTTATTTCTTATTATCCTGACTGGGAGTCAATCAAATTATTTTCCCTAAGCTGATGCTGTTTTGTCCTTGATGGTAACCAGTGAGTGATCTTTCCCTGTCCTTACCTTGATCCATGAGACTTTTGTTATTTTTTTTTTTCTCCCATGTCAAGCTGAGTAGGGGAGTGATAAAAGCAGCTTTGGTGAACATCTGGTGTCCAGCCAGGAACAACCCACCACAGCTATTTGGAGACCTAGGTGGGTACATCAGAGAATTGTGAAGGCTATTCACCTTTGTACCATGTCAAGCATATTTTTGAAGGAAAACAACCTGGGGAAGCCAGCTGAGTATTTTTTTAATCAAAAATAAAGTAACAATACCTGAGGCTGAGATTTGTAAAGAAGTGCTGGCAGTAGCATGAAAAAGACACAAGGGACTTAGCTGTCCTGATGACAGACTCGTGGCTTGGGTAGTTCTTTCTGCATCTTCTACAGAACATGGCAATGGATGTAGCTTTCCCACCTTTGTCTGGCTCGTTTGTCACCTGCATCTCCAAGCCCAGGCTGGAAGGACCCCATTCTGCAAGGTGTAGGGACATCCCTGTGCCAGGAATTGCTGCAGTAGCTGTGTGTCCCAGCAGACAAGCCAAGAAGTGCTTTACTCCCTCGGACTGCCCTCAGAAGTTGGCTGCCTTGTGGCATACCTTGAGTCAGCTCTGTACTGCAATCTGTATTCTCATCAGAAGCTTCAGAGGTATAAAACACAGCCCTCCCTGCTTTTGCTAGACTTTCCCAGGCTTCCTTCAGAAAGATAAGTGGGGCCCTTGGGGTATTAACAGAAGTAGGTAGAGTGTATTTCTCCCTTGGCATCTACAGCCAGGAGCCAGCCAGCATCTGTCCTGGAGGTGAGTTAGGAAAGGATTGTGACAGAGGAAGATGCAGAGGCATGACCCAGAAGAGATGACTAATAAAAAATGACTTAAGAGTTCTTCTCCAAGGATCAAAGGTTAAGTCTGGGTCAATTGTAATAACTGCATTGCTTTGCCAGTCAGGACATGTGCAGTGTCCTAGAGGAACATCTAAAGCATACTCTCAAATGGCATTAAAGTCGCTGCCATTTGCAAAGGATTGGCAGGTATAGTTTTACACCAGCCCAAAGCTTCTCAGTAACGGGGTCACAGAATTATTTCTTTTCTCAAAACCTCCCCAGTGAGCAAAGAATTTTCCCTGGGCAAAGCCAAGATCGTTGAGTTCCCTGAAAACACCCTCCCCTTCAGCAGCATGCCTTGGAAAGCGTGGCAGGACAAATGGGGAAATGTTCCCACTCCCATGGCTTAGACTATTATTGCTGCTCAATAGAAGCTAAGCAGAGTCTATTTGCTTATCCTAAAAATTAATAAAAGAGTGTAGGAATAACAAAATGTGGGGAGAATTGATGAATAAAACAAGTAGGAGTCTGCCTGTCTGCACTATGTAGAGTAATGCTGTGGAGAGATACCCAAGCCAATGCAACATAAGCTAACCAAAGAATCAGAAGTAGGGCAGCATCCTATACTGAAAGATTTTAAGGACTAGGATCCAATTCAATTCCCAGGCATCCTTTGTTCTCTGCTGCAAAACTTGGCAATGCTGCTGCATGTTTGTTTCACACACTGGTTTGGGAAGTGCTGATTCAATGAGATGTTTTTCCTGCCAGTGCCTGAGCTTGCTGCCTCACTGCAAATGGGAGTTTAGTCACAGCATTTTGCCTGACACATACCTTCCCACCCACTTGTCATTATCAGTTTAAGTATTTCCGTCTCACACAGGAGTACACAGTAAAAATATATTACAAAGGATAAAAAGATTTAGTCATCATCAGGAGTTCAGTTAAGCCTACATAGTTGGCTGCTCAGAAGAAATAAGGCTCTTAATTGGATAGTTTTATGTTTGAAAAAGCAGCATGGCTTGATGTGGAGCTTCTCCTAATGAAACAACTGCCCAAAAGCATCAGTGGGCAGCATAGTCTCTAGAAAACCCTTCTGCTCATCAGCTACTAACCATTATCTTTTTAAGGACACTTTATTTTTTCCTGGACAACATTGATTAGCACTATTAGACACTGCTCATTTGCACATTAATAGGAAAATATGTTTCCTTTTTGTCCAGCTGACATAACTGTGTGCATTTTCAAGGTGAGCTATCCACAAGGCTGCTCCTTGTGTTTGATAAAGAAGATGAGTTAATAGCTAGATGGAGCTCTAGTATGGACAATTCTTTTGGGTTCTTCCTTATTGCTTATGCCCATTTGCCTTTGAACAACCTTTTATTCAGAAAATGTTTCACCTATGTTTGTGTAGTGAGTGTTAAATGCGAAATGTGGGGCAAAGGAGAAACACGGGTAATTCATACTGTAAGGACTACATATGGTATGAGGGGAAAGGTCCTGTTCTGTTATCCCTGTGACACTAAACTGGGCTGGGGCCTCACTGGGAGCAGCTCTATTTCTCTGTGAAACTGTGATAATTAAAATGTCATTTAAGTTTAATTCTCCTTCACAGAACTACTACATGAGACATTTCAGACCTTTATGTGGGGAGTTTTTGCTTCTGTTTACTCCAGTAAAACAATATTTGACCACTGCTGAGTGTTTTCCATAATCCCCTTATAAATATCTGTGAGAGGGAGTCAAAAATTGATGGCAATTTCTTCACTATGTGTGGCATTCAAGGATTATTCCAGATTTTAAAGCAAGTTAAAACTTGGCTTTAGACATTATGATAAATGAGGTAGAGAACTGAGAACCATTTCCTATTTTACCAGGCTACTTTGGGAACAAGCAGGTATTTAGATCTTTATTTGTTATTTGAATTTATCCAAAAGTATAATTTTACTGTGCAAGTGAATGTCAGACCAAAGGCTCTTTACCAGTGATGTATGACACATACTGGCCAAAGACACTGTGTGTATTGTTTTCCTGGCCACAGGAACTGAATAGAATTTTTTCTCTCTTTTTTTTTCTTTTTTTTAATAATTTTAAAATAGTATAAAATTTTATGAAATTCCAGATCCTCCAAAACTTGATGTGAGAAATTATCTACTGATAACGGAGGAAGAAGAAGGATATATGTGTAGGAAATAACCAACACTTAAAAAATTAGAAGACATATAAACCCTGTTCTTTATCCTTTCACAAAAGGAAATAGAGAATCTAGAGATAAACTGTCTCACAGAGACAGGTTAAGCTGTATCAATCCCAGAAGTCCTTCCTGCCTGTCAAAGAAATGACAGAAGAAAACCTAAAGCACTTCAAACATTATTTACTGCTGATTACATTTTATATATGTATGTTTTTTATAACATAAAATGTTCCTGTTGTTGCCTCTACATGTCTAAGTGCAGTACAGCTTATGATGCCTTTTATCTTATACAACTGTCATCTGTTCATGGGTGAAAACACTGACATTTCATTTTGGGGAATTTCATTTTCCCAGCCAGGATCAGATTTGGTATATTAGTACCTTACAAACCAGTGTGTCATGAGAGCTCACTGCACTGCCTGTGTGTTGTCTGAAATATGCCTGAGAGGTTTTTCCACCCTTTTCCATGGTGTCCTGCTTAAAAATCTCCTAGAACTCAAACATCAGGTGACTGAATGGTTCGAGGGTCATGGCCACCACCTCTTGGGTCTCATTTGACTACACAAAGGATTATGATTGTAATTTTTTGCTGGCTAGAGGGACTTGATGGGGGCTTCAGGGTCCTGAGATCTTCCTACAGAGTTCCCTGTTTTCTGGTAAGCTTCCTGCTAAGAATAATACCCAAAGTGTATCAGTAGTTTATTTCTCTTTTTAGTTCCACAACCCCAAAACAAGGCCATAGGGAATTATTGTGGATGGTGGCAACATGGAGCTGAGAGGTGGTTACCTGGTAGGTAGAGATGGTCAAGGCAGGGTCTCCTGTACCCAGGCCGCTCCTTACGAATATGAATCTGTCTTGTTTTTAAAGACCTCCAGTGTAGAGGTATCACAGCATCCTCAGGCAATTCCTGTTCTTTGCTGTTCTTATCATTAGAAATATTTCCTAATGTCTGACGTAAATCTCCCTTGCCAGAAGCCGAACTCATTATTCTTGTCCTGCCCACTGTAACCAGAAGCTACTTCTACTTCAGTAGTTACCCACACACTTCCTTTCTCACCAAATGCAATTTTGTCCTTTAATTCTGATGTAATGGTGGATGGTGATTATGTTCACAGGAGTGGAACAGATGTGTTGACAAGCATTCCTCAAAGCTTTATTATTTCTTGGCATTGGGAACCATCATGCGTAGTGCTGCTGTGTTAAAAATGTAGTTGTCTTCACATGCACAGAGATCAGAACAGACTTTTAAGGCTAATGCAGGCATAGACAGTACAGATAGAAGAGCAAACATCTAATTAGGTAATGTACAAAAGGAAGAAGGTAATTTTATTTTGACTGGTTGTGTGCATTTGGTATCTGCTAAAAAGTGTGCTGAAGATAATAAAGGTATGTGTAATTGGTCGCTTAAGACAGGGCTAACAAATCTTTCAGGCCTTACCTGCACCTCTAAGCCTTTGCCAGACCAAACCTGCCTCTCAAAACAGCAAATTCCAAGCATGTTGAATACTTTAACATAAGTTCAAGGGTTTTTTCACACAGCCTGGGCTTCACGTGTTTTGGTCATTATAGACCCATACACTGTCAGGTACCTCAGCCTTGACATTTCCCAGTCTAGCACAGAAGTTGTGGAAGGGACCCATCTCTCCTAGAAGTAGAGGACAGCAGTGTAGTTGCTACATTTAAGCTGCTTATTACAGAATCACAGAATGTTTTGGGTTGCAAGGGACCTTCAAAGATCATCTAACCCACACTGCAATGTCATGGACCATCCAGTCTGGCTTTGAACACTAGCAGGGATGAGACATTCACAGCTTCTCTTGGAAACCTGTTTCACTGCCTCATTATTTTTATAATTATCATTGTAAAAAATTATATATGTCCTTTTCATGTTCTTTTAGTTTAAAGCCAATGCCCTTGTCCTTTCAGTACAAGCCCCAGTAAAAACTATCTCCATCTTCCTTGTAAGCCCCTCTATATATTGAAAGGCTGCAAGAAGCTGTCCCCAAAGCCTTCACTTGTTCAGACTGAAGAACTCCAACTCTCTCAGCCTTTCTTCATGAGAGTGGAGTAGAGAGGCAGGGTCACCTCTCTTGACCTGCTGGCCATGCTGCTTTTTTATGCAGACCAGGATGGTTTTCTGGGATGTGAGCGCACATTGCCTGACCATATCTAATTCTTGTCTAGTTGTATTCCCAGGTCCTTCTCAGTTCATCCATGACCCTGTCTATGTGACACTGAGGATTTCTCTGACCCAGGTGCAGGACCTTGCGCTTGGTCTTGCTGAACTTCATGAGGTTTGCATGGGGCCAACTCTCAAGCCTGTGCAAGTCCCTTTAAGTGGCATCTTTTTGCCCAAGCCTATGCAGTGTACTTGCCAGCCTTTCATCAGGGGCTGTGTCAATATGGTCAAGTTCATGTGAGCAAGCATAGTCATCTCCTTGGGCTGCCTCACATGCAGTCTGTAGGAATTGCATTGGCTGGTTCTCTGTTCTCTGTGACAGCAGCCCAAGGTGATTTGTACAGATGTGGATGCCTTCACTTGGGACACCTGTAATTAGTGACAAAAATCCTTTGTGTAAAAGGAAGCCACAAGTACTCAATGCTAAGCCCAAGCCACCAATACAGATAGAAAATGTATGACTGGTAAGGCTTCTATGTTTTCACTTTTTTTCAACCCAGGGGTCAGCACAGGGTGGAGAATCTTTCCCTCCATTTTGGAGGTCTCTGCATAGACTCTACTGGAGTAACTCTGTTTGCCTGTGAATTACAAAAAAAACCCACCAAAACCAACCAACCAACCAACAAACAAACAAACAACCCACAAAGTTTTATGGAATCACTTACGATACAAGGGTGCCTCAGACTCCCAGTTAAAATCTGAAAATGGCTCTGCAGTTTTAAGGGTTTTGTTTTGCAGAAAGGCAAACTTCACTAGCAACTTGATTCAGAAATTCATTTGAATGGTTTCTACATTGTAAATTTATGAATGATTAGTTTAAGATTTAGCTACGAAACAGGAAGTCTCAGGATTGTTTACTTGTATGATGCAAATTATGATTGAGAATAATGTAAAAGTATTTCATTTGGTAGGACCTCCTTGTCATTTCACTTCATTTTCACAACGATGTGAGACTCAAGACTCTAGGTTTCTTCCCAGGTATTTTTGCAGCTGTGTTTAAACCAAACATTCACTTTCTTTTAGCAACACAATGACTATGTTTTTGCAACAGTTCAGTAAGTCATGGCTGTTATCTGAGTGAGCCAGTTAGTATCTGTTGTTTGTTTAAATGAAAATTTTGTTGTTGCTATATCTTTTCCATCACCAGGGGCTTTCTCTACCTGCCTGTAAACAGAGAGTTTGGGTCCTGTCCACAGAGACTCACTGCTTTTCTTTGTTATGTTTCAAAACTCAATTTTTTGCAACACACTGAAACTGCTGCAGAAACTTCTACTTTGTGAGGCAGTTTGCTGGCCACTTATAGAGAAAAATCCCAAAGCCTAGAAATACAGATGAAAAGTTTCATTGAAGAGTTAAACACAGCCATGCAGAAAATCTCAGTGCTTTCTCCTTTACTGCGTGTAGAGGCTGGACACAGTATCGTTTTGCAAATCCTGCTATTTAGATAGATGTTGTTGGATGTACTTGAAGCGCTAAGCATCTTGATTCACAGATATTTTCTAAGCAAGGCTATTTCTCTGACATTGAGCTGAACTTGAAATTGGAAGTGTTGAGTGAAGATTTTTAGTGTTTTCTATCTAGCTGGCTGCAATTTATCCATATGAGATCTTATCTGATCATCGAAGGACCCTAACTGGAGCAAATGAAATGTTTTATCACTAGGAACTCTTAAGATGATTTTCCAGAAGATGTAAAAGGCTGCTATGATGGGCTGTCGTCCTTATACTTGTGGATGAGATAGTTTTGCTGGAGCAAATCTGCAGTATTAGGGCATAGGTCTGACAAAAAGTTCTCATTGCACCTATGATCTTGTTTTGGCCCCATTCAGCAGCTTCCAGATACTTCACACTCTGAAACAGTAGGATATAATCCCTTGACCAGTTCACAGTGAACTGCTTCCCTCTGTCAAGAAGAAAGCAGAGCTGGCTCTGAGTCTCCAAACTCCTTCCTGGCTCAGTACCAAGAAATCCCAGAAGCTGCTGGAAGTTTTCCTTTGTTTCAAGATTGCCTTATTCTTACTTGGCTCATATTTTGGCCTGACATCCAAAGTTAATTTTATCAAACCTACTTCAACTGTCTCAGTTCAAGACACAGTCCCTCCCTAGCTGCCTTTGCACAAGAGAAATTTGGGCATGGTTTCTAGATGGAGATGGTTTTATCTCATTGTATGTCCTCTGAACGGGCAGAAAGGCAGGTCACAGTCATTAGACATCCACAATACAGCTTAAGATAGGGTCCTGTGGGAAAGAAGAAGAGGACTATATTGGTATTTAAACATCTGAATTTCGTTCATTCTCTTTTTCTCAGAATGATTTTAAAGTTCCAAGGAAAGTCAGTGCTCTATGTCTCTACTCTGGCAAATGGTGAGCAACTTAAAATCATAGTCTACATCACATGTTCACCTTGGAATTGGGTTGATTACTTCAATCCCATCCTTAGCACTGGAAAAATATCTCAGTCATGACTTCAGGGGAGAGCAGAACAGCTTCAAACCTGCCTTCATGTTGCTAAGCTCACTGAAAATAGCAATAAAACCACAAGACAGAGTAATGTTCAAGTTACTTCTCAGCTTGAAACTCTGGGGAGACAGTAAACAGAAAGCCTGCTGCTTCCAGGGAGGTGTTTGTTTGTGTTTTTCCTAATGAAGCTATTCTAAAGAATGGAGCTCTGCACTCCCCACCATGCAATGGTGGCCTTAACCCAGCCCCTGTTGTGATAAAAGCAGTACTCAGAGAGGAGCAGGATGTGGCAGTCATTCATAATTTTGACTGTGTGTTTTTAAACATCAGTAAATAGATGCTTTTCAGAGTGAAAAGGAGCATGAACAAGCAGTGTTCACAATGCTTTTCCTCGAGGGCAGACAGCTGCTCCTGGCTCAACTGCTCACTGCAGTCAGGCGCAGAGGGAATGTGGCAGCCCTCTTTGGCAATAGTGGGCAGGTGTTCCTGGCTTCAGGATCTCCTGTGTTTCCCATAAAGCATCTTGGTTATTTAGGAGGCTGAGTCTGTCAAGTTCATGCTATGCTTCTGCTGCCTGTTAAAGTTTTCTGCTCTTTGTGAGGTGAGAATTTCACTTCTCTAAAAGGTAGCTGCTGGGATCGAAGACAAGCTTTCATGGCACCAATTAACATTTCCTGTGAGGTATGAGAGCTGGGGGGCTTCTTCTGAGGTCTCCAAAGATAGTTTTCTCTACCTCAGGAAAGTGCAATAACTTTTTAAACCCTTACCCTAGATCTCTATATGCCAGAAAAAAAAAAAAAAAAAAAAAGGAGCAGGCTTTTTTCCCCTGAC
>VZUI01034925.1:0-57683 GCA_013401135.1 Cettia cetti | reverse complement strand
GGGCGGCCAGAGAGGGAGGGGCCGGCGGCGGGGGCGGCACCCACAGCGACAACGACAGCGACCGTGGCCCCGCCTGCGCCGGCGGGGAGCGGCGGTGGCCCGTGGCCGCCCCGGGGTGGGCGCAGCCCCGCGAGGGGAGCCCGTCATTCCCGCGGCCGCGGCGGGAGGAGCGCGGCTGACGCGGCAGGGAGGAGGAAGCGGCAACTCGAGCGGGCGGACGGACGGACGGACGGACGGACGGACGGACATCCCGACATCCCCGGCCCGCCCCGGCCGGCGGAGGGACGGAGGGAGGCAAGTAAGCGGGGTGCAGCCGTCCAGGGGTTCGCGCCCCTTCCACGGGCACGGGGGTAGAGAGGGCCCGTCCGGAGCCGCGGAGGTTCCGCGGCCGCGGGGACACGGGACTCACCCGGGGACACGGCACTCGGGGACCTTTCGCTTCCCTTTTGTTGCAGCCCGAAAACGCCGGCGTGCTTTGCCCGCACCGCCGGCGTTCCCGAGGAGCGTGTTCGGTGCGGCCCTGGCCAGGCTCCTGCCGAGGGGCCGGGGAACTGAAAGTGTTCCCGCAGGAAAGCGCAGCTCCGCGTGGGCGTGCGGCTCCAGCGGCTGGGATCCGCTCACGGGCAGGGGGCAAAGTGCTCGCAGGCGAATAAACAAACAAACATGGAGAAACTTCTGCTCCTCCCGCCCCCGCCGTTATAATTTTAGATATTGTATTTGCAGAGAAGTTTTAAAGTCATTTAGTGTTTCACATTCTCCTCTGTCTCTTTTTTTTTTTTTTCTTTTTAAATTCTCACCCTTCTCCAGCAGTGTTACTGGCTCCCGCTAGTACTCTTAACCTAATGTTTTTACTGCGTGTATATGTAGTTTTACATGCTGTGCTCTATTTTGCATGGCTGGCTTGGTGTGGGAGGGTTTACTTTCTGGGTTGCAACGACGGACACCACTAAACTCCACTGCAGTTCCACTACTTAACTCCATAAAGACAATAAAGCTATGCCGGAATCAGACATTTAAGAGGTGAAGAATGGCTGGGCATTTAGAGCAGGTGAAAGAGCCCTTTTCCAGAGTCCTTTACCTCTGCCCCAGCAAGATGAGGAGAGTGTGGTTTGCTTTGCTTTGTGCCTTGCAGAGGCAAAGCAGGGAACACGGTTTGGGTCTGCAGTCCCTCTTTCTGGTGGTTTCTGTACCAGAGAGGCAAGGGTTGAAATTGTCTCCTTACTCGTTTAAACACCTTCAGCATGAGAGAAGGTTGGAGGCAGGGAGAGAATTAAAATAATGCTTCCTCCTCCTGTGCAGAAGAAGTTGCAAAATATTGGTGCTTCCTGCACAGATCTTTTATGGGAAGTTAAAATTCTGATGCAGACTTGAAGGATTTGAATTAAGGAGAGAACTGGTCGAGCTTGAAAGAGTATCCAGTAGCATTCACCTGCGTGACTTCTTTACTTGCAGGATGTCTGCCTCAGTGCTTTTGTGAGCATTGGTCAGCTCCTTGGCTTCCCCTTGCTGAGACTTATGTGCTCTTGCAAAGCTTTTTTTAAAATCTGAATTCTGTCAGGCTCTTTCCCTTAATTTTCTAGATTGTATGAAGAGCAGAAATATGCACTAGTTGGCAGCAAAAACCAGTCAGTGGTCTCTGTAGTTCTCTCCAGTAAGTGCTACAGCCTCTTTATGACATGCTCTGAGCATTGAAATAGCATTGTCATTTATACTGGACACTCAAAATAGATGTTGACAGCCCTTGCATTTAATTTCTTTCATGCTAATCTAATAAATTCAGTATCTATTGTAATCTTCAAAGAGGATTAAACATTTCCTGAGGGAAAGGAAAGTTATGCGGACTGGTGAATACATGGGCTGCATCCAGAGTGCTGCAAGACTTGTGATTCATTGGTTTTGTTGTTCTGAGGGGATCTTAATCCTGATAATCAACTACCCATAGGAGTTGCTTTTTGTTATCAGTGTGTGCATTCTCATTCTCTAAGGACAGGTATCTTTCTAAGAAGCCTGACAAAGCTGGATGTTCAAATCTCATTGAACAGAAATCTTCAAAGGATTAATGGGGGGTCAGTAGTTGGGTGGTTCCTAGTCCACTCTGCTTATAAAATAATGTATTGCAGGGAGCTAATAGTTCCAGTTTTAAGATGTGAGCACTTTAAGATCATTACTCTGTTAATTTTTTGACTTGTTTAAAGTCAATCCACAAGTAGGTGGATAATTTGACTGTAATGGCATGTGTTTAAAATAGTGATCGGTGGGTTTTAATATGCAGAATTGCTTCAGACTAGCTAGCTGGAATAGCTGCAAGCCTCCAAAGCTGACTTGACCCAGCAACAAAATATTTCAGTAGGGTATGCTGAGGGCCAAATAAAGTATATTAAATAAAATGACCTAGGTATTACCAAATAAAACTAGATGCAAAGCATTTCTTGTTTCTCTTGGGATCGAGGGTTTATGATGGAAATCATCTGTCAATCTAAAATGCCATGCATGCTAATTGCAGGCTCATGTTAATCATCACTGTATAAGAGGGTATGTCAAATCTTATTTTCCATCCCATCTATACAGGATAAGCTGCTAATAAGCTGAGATCCTTCAGCCACATCCACACATCAGTTCTCTCCTGGGTTATCCTCCCTATATGCCAGATCATTTTCCAGATGGTTTCATTTTTATAATTTGCGTGCAAGTAACTAGGGCCTTTTAGTCCCATGGCTACAAGGCATTTTATACACAAATGCCCTTCATTTCTGCATGGAAATAGAGCTCAGATTACACATATTTGCAGTTCCAAATTATGTTTTTGTTTTGGCCGTCTAAGTTGTCATTAAGAAGAATGTTATTTTGAAGAAATGTGTGCTTCCCAAAAGGAAAGTCACTATTGGTTGGTTTTGTGACTTCATTTTTGGACGTCCCTAAGTCATGGAAGAGTTATGCTGCTATGATTTTTTTTTTTAGACCAAGAAACCAGAAGTTACTGTAAATAATGTATGTACTTATATAGACTGAGCTGTAGTAAAGCAATCTGTTGTTTTTATTTGAAGTTACTTCTTTGAGTATTTGTATTGAAGGATTCAATTTGTTCTAGTTTAAGTAGTATCCATATGCTAAAATGTCCTACAAAGCAAACACACTTTCAAAAGTAGAACTGAAGGGCTTCCACGTGCTGTAAGAACATTTTAAAATATGTTAATCAGGTTTCTGCTTGCATTCCTAGTTCTCAAACAGAATTTATTCCCCCAAGTCTTCCAAACCACCTAACACTGTATCTGCCTGACTCTGAAAGTGCCTTAAACATATTGGATCTCCCTCTTTGTGCAGAAAGTTCTTAAGCACCTTATCTAGAGCTGCTGTAGTTGAGCATGAAAGCCCTTGGGAGATGAGGAAAGTAGGGCACCTGGCAAGCACATTGTAAACACCCGTCGGTGGTGCCTCGAAATGCACTTGTGTGATTCCATTTGGGAGCGCTGCTGCAAGAGGAGCCAGGGAGCACCTTTCCCTGAGAGCTGCTGCTGGTGGGATTCCTCTAAACAGCAGACTGTGCTTTGGTAGTTGAAACCTCGGCTCTTGCTTCCTGTGCCTGAGGGGTTCAAACCCACGCTTCTATCACCTCTGCAGCTGTTGGATAGGCTGAGGGAGGTGAGCAGAAGGGCACACTTTGCTCCTTGTGTTCAGCCTGGACCATCTTGTGGAAGATGCAGCAGGTTGCCCAAGGCTGGCATGAGGGAGCACCAGAACATTGACTCTGTCACAAAAGTTTGTGTCCTACTGGGAGGAGGGCTGGGATCTGTTTCCTTGCTGGTGATGATTATCAGAGGTGATTATTTCCATGACATCCTCTATGTTTCAGGAGAGGATCAACACTTGACTAATTTCTCTAGGAGAGAACTGGGCCCAGGAGAAGAGGTTCAGAGATCTGTAGAGATCTGTGGTGACAGCTGTTTGTAGTCCCAGTTTAGAAGTTCAAGCCTGCAAGCTGAAGTGGGGAAAGTGTCCAGTGTTTCCTTCCAGAAGGCCCCATTTCCAGTGCAGGAATCTCCATCCTGGGCCACCACTTTCACACAGTGTATCTGTGTGGCAGTAAGTGTCACCCTGCCAGTTTTATATTATGCAGGTTTTTAGGTGGTGTTTTATGTGTTCCATGCCACAGACCTGTGTATTTGTGTCCTGACCTGTAACTCCACTCCCTTGCCCAGTTCTGTGTTAGGATTCTTTCTCCTTACTCTTTAGCAAAGGAATAAGTAGGGTTTTATCTTCATGTGACTTTTTCCCTCCAGTTTCTCAGCCAGCCTGTGAGCATCATCCGAGGAGGAGATGGAACTTCCTTATTCCCTCATATTTGAAATGCTTTGCTTTGCAACTACAGCTCTTCTGTGGTTTAGGGCAGGAAAGCACCTGGGGGTTGGGGGAGTGTGGATAAGCAAGATTGATGTCTAAATTTATTTCACAGCTCCTTTATTCAAAGAGATGTCACATCTTACTTCTTGGCAGTCTTGTTTGAAACTGTGAGGGCAACTGGCAAGCTGCTAGTGCTGACTGTCTTGCCAAATACTATTGCAAAATACTGCCAGTGCAGAAGCTGCGTAGCTTTACAGACTGTTATGTTTCTGTGGGAGTAAACCAAAGGGGTACCAACTTCTCATCCTTTGCCTTTGATGACAAGCAGGGCCGACATGTTTCCATTGCCTTAAGAAGCACCATCATGCTGCTGTGCTGCTGCTGTCTCTTCCAGCCCTTGGGATTAGTTTTCCTTCAATGGTACTTCTCCATCTCTTGCTTACTGTTGTGAAATAATTGAGGAAACAGAATTGTTTTAAAAAACTCTTCACTATATTGTTAATTGCAATCAAAGGAAAGCTTTGCCTCCGTTCCTGGACTCAGTGTTGCTAATGCAGCAGGTGCATCAGAATAGATTTGCTGTGCCCCACAGAGTTATACCCCATATTTGAGCGTTTATTGAAGAGCCATGCAACTGAAGGCAATCCCAACTATTTATCAGTATAATATAGGATGCAGAACCTGATATCTAAAAATATGCAAACTGTGTGCCAAATATTGAGACCTTTGCTGTTAAAACAAGGCACAAGTTGGAAACACTGTTCTATTTTTCAGGAACTATCTTGATAGCTATTTCAGAGCTTTGCATCATTAATCTGTGCCCAAATTGGTATTTTAATGAGAAAATGGGCACCTGTGAAGACTATTGCCCCATGGTATTGTATATAATACTGCACTACAATTACATTTTTTGATTCAGCTAGGAAGAAAAGCTGAAGGGGTGAGTGCTGCTCATGGATAAACATCTTAAATCATGCTGTTATTCTGGTTAGAAGGAACTTTGGAAGGTGGTGAGTTAACTCACCAGCCTGAGTTAACTCCTCACCCTGAGTGTTCAGACAGGGCTGTGTTTGCCTGGGTTTTGAAAACCTCTAAAGACAAAGGCTCCACAGCCCCCCTGGAGACCCCATCCTAGCAGTCAGTCGTCCTTGTGGGGATTTTCCTTCTCATGCAATGCACCAGTGAGTCTGTCTTGGTACCCTTCTCAAAGAGGCTGCTGTTAGGTGCCCCTCAAGCCTCTTCTCAAGGCCAACCAAATTAGTCCAGTTGCTTCCCACTCACCTGGAGAATGTGCTGCAGCCCATGACTGTCTGTGTTTTGGCCTCTTCCATACCCTGTATAGTTCCTGCTTAAGTGGAGAAATGTTGGATGTGTGTGTTAGGATGCAAGTGTACTTGGTCTGCATGACTCTGAACTACTATGTGTTTATATTATCATAGTTTAGATTTAGACTTTGTTTTGTTTGTAAATTCATAGTGTTAGGTATTTATGAACTGGGATCTCTATCAAACCCTAAAATATGTTTTATACTAAGTTTAGTAAATAAGTACAGACTGAGCATTCATAAAATGAATGCTTTTACTCAACCATGGTAGAATTTCCAGTTTATGGTATGTGTTTTGCTTTAATGCTGGAAAGAGCATAGAAGAGGGACAGGAGGTAATTAAAGAAGAAAATAACTCCTGTACTCCCCTTGGATGGGACTTAACCATACCTTGCAAAAGCAAGATGCATTAAGTCTACAAGTTTGGAATGCTGCCAAAAACTAAAAACCAGAAAAACTTTAGATGATTAAGAAATAAAAACTACCTGGCAAAAGTACCCAGACTGTCAAATGCCTTGAAGACAAGTGCATCAAAGACCTAGGAGACTTCTGCTTCCTTGCTGCCGTAGTAGTGATGCATCTTGAATATATTAAGGAGGAGGTGGTGTGAGGAGGGGAAAGAAAAAAGCTATGTTTTCATGAAAAGGTAAGTAAAAAGAGCATGTAGCATTAAGGAATATATAGCAATGCTTTATGAGAGGTAAGAAGTGAAACAGAAGGGGGTTATTTGAAGTCATAGTGGATGCTGCTAGCCTAGAATCCAATTATTCAGTAAGCTTCCTGATTTTTTTTTTTCCAAATACTAGCCCTCCTGTTTAATTTATGCACTAAATACAATGCTGTTAATTTAATCTCCCAGTACTCATGGTAAATACCTTGTAAATAACTAGCTTGTTTTCATCAATTGCTGTTTAAAAGGGGTCACTGATTTTTCAGACTGGTGTGGAGATGGTTAAGCAGCATTTTAATATCTAAATTTCACCCTACCAAATCAGCCTTTGGTAAGAGAATATCTATTGTCTTTGGAATTTTTGGGACTAACAATTCTTTCCTGCCATCCTTTGGTTTTCAGAGCCCTGATAGAAAACAGATAGGGTTTCTCTGTCAGGGAACCCCAAAACTGTCCCTTAGTTGTGTCCCTTGAAAAATAATGTGACACTTGCAGCTGTGACAGAAAACCAAACAATTACTTTGCTCTGGTGAGAAAACATAGCCGTGTTTCAACTTTCAACTCTCTTGGTGTAAAGTGTTTGTATCAAGAATGAACTGTGCTGTTTGCAATGAGGTTTTACATCTTGTGTATGTGCCCACACACATTATATGTAACTCTAAAGGCATATGCCAGATACATTGGTTTAGCTTCACTTTCCTTCAGAATTTTTTGGAGGTTGGCTGCCTCTTTGGTGCTCTTTTCATGTTAACTAATAGGTTGTGTGGTGGATGAATAGGATTCTTTATAGAATTATCTAAAACCAGGCACTGATTTATTTGAAAACAAAGAGTTTCTTTAGAGCTAAGTTTAAGCTGGCATTGCCATGAATCCTAGAATTATTCTACATTTAAATGAGAGAACAGTGATGCACTTGTACTTGGGCTTTGAACAGCACAGAGCTGTTGACCAGAGACTTGGAGACTGCTGAGCAAATCTGTTTAGGTTCCTTTGCCGAAATTTCCAAGCTTACTCCTCTCTCCTTACAGATGATGAGGAGCAAAGCTAAAAAGACACTATAAGTTACATTGATCAGTTTGCTTAGAGGAAGGCAAGTGGTTTGCTGGTGTGTGATCAAAAAAATGTATAAAATCCTGCTCTGTAGCAATCTGAACACATACTTTTTCTCTGTTTTGCTTTGGGGTGTGTGGGGTCTAGAGCATAGCAGCTAAACAATACCTCACTTGTTTATAAAAAACCTTGGGAAGAAGGGGTGAGAAAGAAGAAAATATTTACAGTAGCTTTCTACCCAATTAAAATCAGAAGGCAGACTAAAAAGGAAAGAGTTCATCTACAGTCCAAGCCAATTAAAAGTAATTTTTGCTGCTTGGATGTTAATTTACACATCTAAGGCAATGTAAATTTAAACTAGAAGCTTGACTTAACCTCGCCAGTTCAGATGAACTTCAGATTTATGACTCATTTAGTTTTGGTCATAGCATCTGGGTGTTTAAGCACATTTTATATGAATTGACATTAGAAATTCATAAACTGCCTTAAAACGTTAAAGCTGTGGAGTACATCACCAGAATGTGTAAATCATGCCTGTCTCACAAACATAGCTCTGCAACACAAGCTGGCTCAGATCCTCATTTAAGATATTCTTATGTTTTATGCCCTCAGCCATTTATCCCTTGTTTAATTATCTGGGAATAAAACCAGATTTCTGTAGCTTCTCTCATGTATTAAAAGATATCTTGAATTTTGTGTGTGAATGCTTTAATTGTATTTGTTGATATTAGTTGAGATTGTGGGGTTTTACACATAAAATGTGGGTTTATTTGTAAGGAATTGAAATAGAGGTAGAAGGAGGAATCTCATAACACTTACAGGGTTTTCCTCAGAAATTAAACTGCAAACTTGTCAATGCATGCAAATATCAGTTTACTGTTTTACACAGGAACATCACTTGAAATGACCTGAAAGAAATTCTATCATCAACCACCCAGTCAAATCCTGGAGAATTATTCAGGGAACCATGTTGGATGTGTGATGTGCACAGAGTAAGAAACAAAAAACAGTCCTTGAGAAGGAATCTGAAGGGGCTGAATATTTCAGAAGCTAGAGAGGGTGGCCTTGCAGTTCGGAATCTAAACAGGGACACACAGACATGTGCACAGACATGTGCTTCTTTAGGAAAAGAAAGTTCATGAAATGAAAATATGTTGATATTAGGAACAGGCAAGGAGAAACTGGAACATGCTTTGTCTTGGTTACTGCGGCAGCTGGAAAAGATTGATGACTTGGGTGCTTGGCCCTTTGTTTTGGTTTTGCTGTTTTAATTTATGAGTCAAAAAGTCCCTAGACATAGGTCCTCGTTTAAAGAAAAGAAAGAAAGATAAGACAGATTATTAGATATGTTATTTTAAAGCAAATGCAGTTGCTAAGTTAAAATATTGTGATAGTTGTCCCAGTGTATTTACAGATCTACCAAAGATGTCCATATGTCACATCAGATGTCAGTTAAAATGGTCAATATGCTGTCTCAAATCAGTCAGTGGCTGGTGTCTAGACAGTGAACACTGTCTCTCCAGTCATGTTTGTTGCTGCAAAGCATTTAGATCAATCTAACACTGGAGGAAAGCAGTGTTGCTCTGGTCTGCTACAGCTGGTGTGTCCTGCTTTGGACTCTGCCACATAGATGCTAGGGGTGGTCCCTGGATTCCTGTGTTTTGGCTTAAGATGGGTCTCTGTTACAGTATTAGTTCAGTTCAGGAGCATGCTTTTGGAGTACATCCCTTGAGGTTCACTCTGCTGGGGGACCTTGGGGAACATGAACTGGATTCCTTTCTGATGACATAAGATTGGAAGATGTTCTTTAGGAGTGCTTTTAGCACCGAACAGGCACAGGTGTTCTGCCCACAGGACCAGGCTAAAGCTGGGTTAAAGCAAAACATACAACCTGCCTTGCCAACATGGGTCATGTGGGTGCTGCATCTTCAGCATCAGCTGTTTTCCTCTCTCTGGATATGCTTTTCTTGCACTGCATTGCTTGCTGAGGTAATCATTGAAACAGAAACTGCAGCAAGAGTAGATCCAAGCACCTGGAGCCTGCCTTTTCTCTTGACTTCAGGTGCAGCCTCATAGGTCATCGCTCATGACAGTGTAAAACACCTGTGAAATGACTCTCCCTGCAAATGGCAGTCTTATTTTTCATTGTTTTTCCCAGTTTCCTGCCTGTCACCTGACTTCCCTCATTGCTTCTCTCTGTGTTTCTAAACCACATTTTCTTCCCCTCACTTCTGGTTTGCCACCATGGCATTCCTCAACCACTGCTCCCAGCTGTAAGGTCTCAGTCTCAAGTGGTCTCTGTTTTATGAAGAAGTGTTTGCTTCAGCTGTTTTAAAAGCTCTTTTCTGGTGAAATCTGTTCCATTACTTCACTACCCTTCCAATATTTTTCGTGTTCTTGTCCCCCCTCCTCCAGTGCTTATTAACCTGAACCTTTTCTGTGCTCATTTTAAGCTCATTAGGACTTGTCCTGAGGAGACAATTCCTTCTCCTTGAAGTAGTCTTCCAAGGTAACAGCCACCTCTCAAGTGGGTTCCCCTCACTCCATGCCAGCTTGCCAACCCACATTTTCTGGACCAGTTTTCATTCTTATTTCTGTTCCCTGGACCCACATAGGTAGCACCACATCTTTCCTAGGTATTCAGACACAAACAGAGTGAAGTAGAAGGACTTTTTTGAGTTCAGCAGATTATGCTCAGGCTTTTCACTTTTATTTTATGTCTCATAGCAATATTTGTCTTAGAACAGCATGACATTTGTCTTTGTGACCTGCTGTACTCTGATGCCTTGTTTCCCATCCTGTATTCCCATATTAGACGTTTCCTGCCCTTGGGCAGTATCTTGCATATAACCTGCTACATTTCACTCCATTCTTCCAGATCACTACTCTGTCCTGATGATGATATATTTAACCTTTGTTTCTCACATCCAGAACTAATATTTATTCTTCCTGCATCTGTAGCCTGGTTGTTAAAATATCTCAAGGCAGTTTCAAAGCTTTTCTAAAGAGAAGGTGTGACATCTGTGATTTCTCTCCTACCTCTCTGGAAGGCTGTCTGAGGAAGTTAGCAATGTGATTTAACAAATCTCTTTTGGCTATTACTTAGGATTATCTTCCAGGTGCTGCTAATTGATCTGTTTTGGATTGTTTTCCCTAGGAATTTGAAGTTAGGCTGACTCACTGGATCTTTAATATTCTTACCTGTTGTTTTTTGTTGCTTTGGTTTGTTTACTTGGGTTTTTTCCATTGTGCAGAAGTGCACACACTTCAATTCACATTCACTGTCTCTCTTCCATTCCTTCTGAAATTCTACCTGTCATTACTATTATTTATGTCAATCACTGCTTGCATTTGACCCCCTTGGTGAAGACTGATGTCCTAGATGTGATAGTCTTCTGGGTGTCATCTCTTATCAGCTTTTCTCTGTGTTGACTAGTGCCAGAAGGTTTTTCTTGCTCTTAAGCTATAAACATGTTGATAATAAGGATTTCTTTTTGTTGCTAGTCTTTTTTTATTATTATTATAATTCTACCTTAACCATGCTGATTCTCATCACTATGTACTTCTGCAGATTTTATATTTATTGCTCAAATTGACTATGTTTTCACATTCTGTGCCAGTCTTGACAAATAAATTTTGTGCTACTTTTTAACTTTTTCAGGGCACAAGCACAAATTATCCTGTTGTATTGTTTTGTTCAGGAATTGCTGCTTCTTTCCTGTCTCCCCTCTTAGTGTCTCTTGTGTTCACATTCTCTTTGCTACATTCTTGGGCTCCCCCACCTCCCATTTAATGAAATTTAATCAACTTTTCTTCAGAACTGGTTGCTTTCCATTTGCCTAGAAACAAATCTAAACTATTCACTGCCTTTTTAAAATGTAAAAAAAAAATCTGATTTTGAAATAAAAGAAATTTTAGTCTAAACTAAACTAAAGTACTGTCAATTCACAGACCTTTGCTCCTTACACCATGTGATTGTTGAGATACCACATGGTAGTAGATTCCCCATTCAGGCTCTTTGGTTTTACTTTTAAGTTGCTAGCTGTTTGATATGTAGATTTGATCTATCAAACAAATAACCCTGGTGCTGGTAGGTGGTTTTTAATGGCTTTGTTTTTGTTTAAACTGATTAGCCCTGTCAGTGCAAATGGCTTGTTCTTGCAAGGTTTCAGATTCTGCCGGCTGTCATTGTGCTTGTTGTCTCTCATTGTGCACAGTGACAATGGATCTACCATAGTGGGAAACATCACTTTCAAACCTAAGGGCAGTGTATCCTTTCAGATTCACAGACTAACAGAATGGTTTGGATTGGAAGGGACCTCAAAGGTCATCTAGTCTCCATTTCTGGTCTGTAACCTCAGCCTGTTCATGGGATGGTTCAGATTTTGTTTCAAGAGTTGCTGATACTGTACAAAGGTCAGATGCTGGATCCTGACTTTTCCAACCATGGATCTATTTCCTTGGCCCATTACAGCAATGACAGTAGAACATTTTAACTGAACCACTCCATCAGAATGAAGGGCTGCTTGACGTGGGTGACCTCAGCAATTAACTGAAATGCCTCCCCTAGCTGTTTTGAAAGGGGAATGTTGTACTGCATTCCACTTCCAAGAGAGAACTGAACCTTTGGATGTTCATCCTTGGTGACACCAGTGATGCTAAAGGCTTACCATTGACTTGATTTACATCCAGGGTGAGTGGAAAAGGCACCCACCCTGCTGTGGGAAGCCCGTCAGTTTGGCACTTCCTCTGAATTAAAGCTGTGACACGTGCTGCCACACTTTGAAAAGAAAAGGATCTGGTTAAAATGGAAGTCAAATTCCACAATTTATGTGTTCAGAAGATAGTTACAATTATTCTTTGACATGATTTTTTGTTAGTATCCAATTTGTCTCCTCCTCCCCATATGTGCTTGGGTTTTTTTTGTTGGGTGGTTTCTTTCATTACAAAAAAATTCTCAAAATAATAATTATTATTTTACTTATAAAGTAAAAGGCATGTGAGTTCTGCATGTTTTCCTCTCTCCTTCCAGACACTACAGGAAGTCATGATGGTCTCTTCTCTCAACTTTCCTGGACACACAATAAAACAAAGCTGAATATAATCTCATGCAAATTAAATAAGTATTCCCAACATCTTTTTTCCATAATCCCACAATTCTAGCAGCCATAGAGGTATAGTTTGGCTCTACCTGCCCACCATGGTAGGCATATTAATGCTTTCAGATTTTCTTTTATGTGAAACGTCCTAAATGTCATTTTCTTTGGTGTTTGATATTTTATTTGTTCACTTCTTGTCTCACTAAACCACTGGTCCTTTTGTTAATTGATAGAAGTTCTACTGCCTCTTGTTTATCCTATAAATTGCTCTGGCTTGTGTGACTTGGGACATAAACCAGATTAGAAAATGTGCTACAAGTTTAACTGTGCAGGTTCATGTTATGGTTTAACCCCAGGTGGCAACCAGCCCCTTGCTCACTCCCCCTGCCCTGCTGGGAGGCAGGGGAGAATTGGAGAAAGGTATAACCCATGGGTTGAGGTAAGAAAAATTTAAGAATCAAAATAAAGTAAAATATAATAATAATAATAACAACAACAACAATAATAATAATAATAATAATAATAATAATAATAACAACAACAACAATAATAATAATAATAATAATAATAATGAAAAAAGAGAAAATGGAAAGAGGAGCCATAAAAAGCCAAGAGAAAGAAGTGATGGACAATGCAATTGCTCATCGTGCGCTGATGGCCAGCCCATCCCTGAGCAGGGGTTGGTGGCTCCTGGCCAACTCCCCCGGTTTATATGCTGAGTGTGATGTTCTAAGGTATGGAATATCCCTTTGGCCAGTTCAGCTTCTTTTGCACCTGCTCAGTGGCAGAGGATGGGAACCTGAAAAGCCCTTGACTTAGGGTAAACACTGCTTAGCAACAACTAAAACATCAATGTATTATCAACACTGTTCTTATACTGCATCCAAAACACAGCACTGTGCCAACTAATAGAAAGAAAATGAGAGCTCTATCCCAGCTGAAACCAGGACAGTGCACAATGCATGCAATAAAGGGTATATGAAAAATTTAATTTAGCAATTATGATCATAGGAATGCAGGAAATAGGAGTCAGCAGTAGAAACTGCCAATTTCCTTACTGTGACTTTTAAAGAATCCTGATTACTTCTGCATTTCTCTTCTCAAAATTAGTCATCTTTCCTGTAAGAGTGAGAAATAAACAGTGCTTGTATTTTCTGACTTTGGACATGCTTCTAAATCAATCAGGGGAGGTAGATGGGTGAAGGATGAAAATATCCACAATTACCCCAACTTTATTTAACAGAGGTATGTGGTGAGGACCCCTTGTCTGGACATTGCTCAGCACCCCAGCCTCCCCAGGGGAGGTGACCGCAGCAGCCGGCAGGTGTCCCTGAGGCTCTGGTGTGGCAACAGCTGCTTTCGGGAAGGCATAAATTGGTGACAAACAAACCAAAAAAAAGAGCAGCGTGGGCCTGGGAGAACCACAGTTATGTAAAGGTGAACAATGAAACATTATTTCTCAAGTGTGTATTTTGAAGGGCTGTTACCGCAACACTTTTTAAATAAATGGAAGGTACATTTGAATCGGAAGCGATTTGGTGTAACAAACTGCTACTGACTCATCCCAGACCTGAGGGAAACAGAGCTGCTGTAACATGGAGAGGTTTTTGAGTGCTTCTATGGGATGTGCTTCAGATGATCCAAGAGAGAGAGATATTAGTAGCCTCATCCAGCACTGCTCCTATTAGCATCCACTAGCATGGTGAACATTCCAGTTAGGAGATCCTCATTGCCACTGCAATTACATCCAAACAGAGGTTGATTGTTGGTAGCTTGTTGAATGTTACACAGATTCCACACATATCCTGTATTTTAATACCAATGCAGTAACAACGTATTTATCAGGAGCTTCAGTGCAGGAGATGTACATCTTGAATTCTCATGGCATTACAAAATCTTTTATGTTCTTTCTGGAACAATTTTTTTTCCTTAATTCAAAGATTTATAGAAATGTTTAATGAACCAGGTTGACACAAAGATTGCCTTGTCATTAGAAAACTATGACATTTTGCTCTTTTGTGTTCTTGTGCAAACTTAGGATTGTGCTGTTATCTACAAAAACTACTCTAGTTTGTACAGCATTTTTGGAGAAAACTGTAGTTGGAATAAGACTTGCCCTTGATGCATTCAAGAGTAGCTTGGATTGTGTGCGGGAACATTTCCTTATGAGACATTTGAGTAATTTGAACAATGACTTCAAGAAAGGACCATGTCTTTTAAATAATTTGGTTCTTATCATCCCTTTTAAAATGGCTGTATGTACATCAAAGCTAAATGTCATAGAAATGTCAATAGATAAAATTTTGTGATAATTTCTCCCACCTCGTAGTCATGTTCTATGCTATAACCTACAACATCTTGCCTCATTCCTGTGTGGTCCCTACCCTGCAACACCACAGCACCTAGCATCAAAAAATTGTTGACCTCAGATATTAAATACTGCCACATTCCTTTTTAAAGCTGCATAATGGAACAGTGGTCTGGAATTAGTATTGAGATTAGATGGATGTATTTAATTGCTGCTTTATGCTCCATACTTAGATTTACAATATTCCATTAACTGGCTTCTACTAGATTTCTGTATTATAAAAAGAAAGGTAAGTTAAAAAAAAATTAGTTTAGTGGAGCCCAGAAGTTGATCATCGCTACCTGCTTCTTGTTGTATTGGCTCTACCTGGTGTAAGAGGACCATATGCATCTTTATGTAAAATACTGCTGATGTATCTTTATATAAGCCCTTTCTGAAACTCACTTAAAAGTTCAGACCCACATGTACCTTTCAAACAATGACCCACAGTTCCCAGGATGGAAAATGTGAAAATGAAAATGTTCTTGGAGAACAAAAATCAGACTCTCTGGCTAGTAGATGAATTGTACATCTTCTCTGTGGGTCAGGAACAGGGTTGGAAATCTGGCAAACCTGGAAAATGACTAGATGAACAAGTAAGCAAAGTAAGGTCAGCAAATAATGAACTCTTGAAACAGTCTTAAATCTGTGTCCTTTCTAGATTATAAGATACATCTTTCTGCTTTGGTAGGCTGGGGTTTTTTTTCACTGTTGCTACCTTTTTCTACTCTGAGTTGGTACATAACAGTGCTTTAGTGGAATTCATGCAACTTTTGCCATGAACAGTTTATTGGAAGTATTAATAGACTAGCAAAAACAATTCTGGCCTATTCTGTAGATCCTAGGCTGCCTTTAAAATGCTTTTATTTTGGAAAAAGCCTGTGAGCCTTTTGTGAGGGGACATTCACACCCCAAACCAAACCCCTTGTTCATTTTCTTTGACAAAAATACCAGTAAATAGCTTGAAAATGCAAACGGGGTCCTTGTGTTCTTGCTCATCTCTACAATTTGAGGAAGAACTCTTGACATTCTGGATAGACCCCACCTACATAACATTGTGTGCCAGAGAAGTTGTTTACTAAAGCATGTTTGTTCACCCCAGCCTGTATTTGCAATTCTAGTAGAACGTGCTGTAGCTGGGATTCAGGAGGCTGAAATAAGAAACATCCATACAGAATTACCACTTAGAGAGATTTTTTTTCTTTTATACTTAGCTTTGGTATACCTTCCTGCACAAATTGCTCAGATCTCCTGGAAACTCAGAGACTTGACCTATTTTATAGAACTGTATTTATAAATGGAATTCCAAAAAGTCTTTGTTGAGAGCAAAATGCAGGTCATACAGTGCTGTCAGTTGGGGTTTTTTGGCAATTTATACTTTATGGGCTGTATTTGATAACTTCAACTTCACAGTGTTTACCAGTGCAGTAATTTATGCATGTCTGCTGAAACTACTCCCAGAACATGTCAGCATGTACCAATAAGCTGTCTGTGTGCCATGTCAAGCACATGTGTTGCTATATCCCTGTAAAGCAGCTGGGTATCTTTGTCCTTTTGTTATCTATATATTCCCTTTTGTTATCTATGTATTCACCCTTGTAGGACTTGGTGGTTAGCCAGGTCCAATGTGGTTCTTTTTTCCTTGTATCTTGGAACCCATGTAAATCTTTTGTGCTTCAATGCAATGAAGTGGAGGTGGCTTGAGGCAGTATCCACACTGTGGGTCTCTGAGGTAACTGATAACTAAGGTAAACTAGGCTATCAGGAGTTGAGCATTCACACTCTTCTTCTCCTGGTAGCTGAACTAGTTTGTGGAGGTTTCACTTGGGTACCTGCTCCAAACTGCACACTTGCAGTGAGTGAGGGCAGCTGCAGGGCAAAAAGAGATACGGGCCATGTGGCCTCTGATAGTGGTGCTTCTCCTAAGGACACAGCTCTGGTTGGATGATGTCTCCTGGTGGAACCCTGCCAGCTATTGGAGTGGTGAGTGAACAGGATGTAAACAGCAGGGTTTGGGTCAGACAGTTCATGTGCGCTGAATTCACCGTTCACTTTAAGTGCCTTGCATGCTTAGTAATTTTTAGAAACTAATAATTGAAAAAAGTGAAATTAACCTGAGAAAAAGTACTCCATATATGGTAACAATAATACATCTTGATGTGTGCATGAGGGAAGGGAAGAACTTGAAGAGGATGAAGTCAGGAAAATAGAGATACATGTATTGAAATTGCAGATACGGTATTTCACTGCCTGATACCGCCTTTTTACTTTGAAATTTCATCATTCATTTATGCTACTGGCAGAATGTTTGCTTGTGTACTAGTGTTCCTTTTTCGTATATGCTTCAGTTGATTTAAACCAGTTTTCTTCTGAGCTTCTGTAAAGAATTTTTTTGATGTGGTGCTGCTGTCATTTTTCTGGTTCATGTTATACACACTCTGTGACGTTCATGAAATGATGCAGTTTATTACTGCTTTTCTATAATTTTCCATCATTTTGATTTGTGGTGTTTGCTATGCTAAGGGAGAGCCATGTAGTGTTGTTGCAGATCGTGGTTTTGATATTTATTAACCTCTGTGCTCCAGAACATTCTTCTTGGATCATCATCTTTGTGTCTGGAGTGCTGGAAAACTGGCAGTTCACTATGTCACTATGAATGAAGCCTCCTTTTACTTGCCAAGTTCTTACGCTTTGTCAAAAGATAATACTAAATCTTTCAGCTGTGTTTAGGTGGCTTGTGGTAGTTTCTGGTGGGTTGGATAGTTTGCTTAGGAGAAGGGGTTGAAGTATATGTTTGCAATGAATCAGTCTTTTAAGTATTCATTTCATTCTTTCAAATTGAAAGACTGTCATCTGAAGACATTCTGTAGCTGATCTAGCGTACAAAAAAAAAGTAGGGAAAAAACCATTTCCTCTGTGCAGCTCATGTAAAACTGAACCATTACTCAGGCTCCTCTAATAAGCACAGGCAGGCAACTATGAAAATGAGTTAAATGAAATCTATTAATATGCATACATTCATTAAGTGTTACAAAACCAGCTTTGGTAAAGAACAGTTACCTGGTGATACTGTTGCTTGCACCTGCATTGTGAGCTCTAAAGTTTGCCCAGATGGCATTTCTTCCAGTTTTAACTCTCAGGCTTTCAGCTAGATCACTTCCCCACCGAACATCTTCCCCCACTAGATGTTGTCCATAGTAGCCTGTGTTTTCTGGTAATCTCGTAAGTCCAGAGGTCTAACAGGACACAGTTTTCTCCAGTACACAACTCTCGGGTGCCACGCTTTGCAGTGCTGAATGCCTGCTCCCAACTGGCCTGTGCCCAAGCCTCTTCTGTTCCTAATCAGACATGGGGTATGAACATAGCCTAATTAGCTGCCCAACTGGCTGGAAAGCAGTGTGAGAGTAACTCATAGAACAGGTGCCTTCATATGTTTATGGGGTCTGTGGCAGCCAGAATCCCTGGTGTGAGACAGTATTTGCCCAGAGTGCTGTGCCTGTGTCATTGTGAGTCCCATCCATTGTAGCCTGAGGGCTTTCCAAAGGGCGATGTCCTTGGACTGATCAGTGCTGTGCAGGTGGGTACAACCTGCTGGGAGTTGGGTTCTTTGATTAAAACAATTGGCACATGCAATGATAACTACAGTGGCCAGAAGTTGTTTCCTGAATGAAGTCTAAGTTAGAGCTTGATGGGCTAAAAACTAACAATAATTATTAAAAGGTTGCTTCATATCTATTACTGTATCATGTTTGGAGAGTTTTAAACAGACTCATTTGGTTTAACTGGAGTTAACAGTTGGCAAGATACTGCCACAGAAGAAGTTTTAATTCCAAACACCATCTCATCTTAGTGTCCAAACCTCTTGACTATTAACAGTCTGTTCTGGGGCAAGGAGGTTGTGTTTTCCTTAGTGTGAGGAGTAGAATACAAAGCTTGGTGTTAACAGAGATAGGCTAAGGTATTCCTTTGAAGATGCAAGAACGGAAATGGAAAGCTGTGGTGTTAATGTTTGAAGTTGATAGTGAGGTAATGATTTTGTTGCTCAATGACTTGCTGTGTTTTAGAGGTAACTAAAATTTTTGGACTAGGCTTGTCAAGTGGTTTGGGCTGTGCTTTTGTGTGAATAATTGAATGTATAGAAAACTTTCATGGTATATTCCTATGGAACAAGCAAAACTCCTGGCTGCATTTAAACAAGTCACCTGTATTCCTGCTTGTCTTTGTGTTGCAATGCTTTTTTATGCTCTATTTTTTTTCCTGTATAGTTTCTCTTGATGTTATGAGACTTTTGCTCTTTAGTCAGGGACAAGGTTTTCATAGTAATTTAAGGACATTTTCAGTAAAAACAGAACTGAATAGTTCAAAATGTTGCTACCTGCTCTTCTTGGGCTTGGAGAAACATGTTAAAGGTACTCTGCATTTCTGTGACCTCTTGCATTTGCAATGGGTTGAGATGGATCCTCCATTTCTCCTCCCTTTTCTCATATTTTCCACCCCCACCACCCAATTACTGATATTCCTTGAGCAAAGGCTTAAAATAGTTGGGATGGCAGCACACTACACGGATTTGTAACATTCCTTAGAAGCAAAGTACTGCAAAGCAGTGGAAATGAGATTCTCTGTGTGTATTACTACCCAGAAAACATAAATGGGGAATGCAAGGGAGTTCCTGGGGACAAAAATGTCAGAGTGAATGCTGACCTTTAACTTCACTAAAAGGCAAGTTGAGTTCCGTGCATTTCTCTGTGTGCTATGCAGTTAACCACCTGGTATCCACCTTAACATTAGAATATTAGCCTTTAAAAGCTCATCAAGCAAATCTGTAAATTACAATTTATTTAAATTTTAGTACCTGAACAGTGTCTTGCATAGTATGATGCACTAGACAGATTAATGTGCTGTGGAATTCGTTCAGGCAAATTACAATTTAAGGATATGTACTGCTAATCTCTAATTACCTACACCAGAATAGGGAGAGGAACTGCGTAAAATTAACTGCTTGATAGGCCAGTCTTCAGAGGGATTTAAAGTGTGAGGAAGGGCAAATAGCCACTCTTTATCAAAGGTTTAGGGCTTAGACTGAGTAGACAGGGAGACAGTTAAATTATCTCCAAGGCAGGGCCATCTTCTCACCTTTCCTGGGTTGAGGCTGTACTGTAAATCAGTTCAATAGCTCCATTTAACTGATCTGCTGACAAGTGAATGATTAACTGAAAACTATCAGCCAGACAGAAGGGGAGTACTGCTCAACAACTGCAAAGTAAAATAGCTCTTGAATACAGATTATCTGCCTAAATTATTTGCCAATGAGTTATTCTGACTGAAGTTCAGAAACATTCTGGTCTGGGGCTCACCACAGGAAGTCCTAACAAAGCCTCTTTAAAATCCCTCCATGAATGCAGAGGCAAATACCTTCCCAGATCCCAATGAGCAAGAGAACAAGTTGCTACAATGCCAAGTCTCAGTATCTAGCAGTACCTATCCAAAACCACAAAACTCCAAAATCAGCAAAGGACAGGTTAGGATGGGAAAATTCCTCATTTCTTCCTGTTTGGACTCTACTGAAATGGAAGCTTGTGATCCAGTTGACTTGTAGCTTGTGTGTACACAGTGACAACACACTAATCCAAACAGTGACGTATTTTAAAAACTGCCAGACTGCTTCTCTGATTTGTTTTTGGAGAGAGTGCTTGGATGACTGTCAGTGCCTGACACGAGTGTAGTATTATGCAGGAATATTTCTGCAGCAGGACTGTTCAGAAACAGGATCTTCTGAATTGCTTCTTGCCAGATACTTGCCAATACCTGTGACTGCTGAAATGAGCACCGTCATGTCCTGTCAGGCCCAAACACAAGTCTTGTGAAGACAGGCCTGTAGAACATGGGGCTTATCCATAATCTATAGAACGGTTCCTGGTGACAACTTCTGGGTTTTTGGGGACACCCTTGGGTTACATTGGTAATAGAGTGGAGTGTGCTGCAGTATTTCCACACTTGCTCATTCTTTACATGGCTGTTGAAATCCCATGAAACATTTCAGGTATTTATAGGGAGGAAGCTAAAATGGCATAGGCTTTTAACTCATCCCGAGTGTTACTATTTGCATGAGATACTCCCTGCCTCTTAAGCCTTCTCTGAATGTTTGAAAGCATAACAGCTCCTCAGTAAACATAAGGCTTAACTTAATGGCTGTGGTGGTCTTTTCTGTTAAACAGAATCCATGCTAACTCTTGTTTGTCCCACACTTTTAGATCTCGTTCACAAAATTGAGGAGTGATACTATCATTAAAGGAGGATTTTTCACCCCCAAGAATTTGTATTTTTGTAAATGTTTTATGGCCTCAATTTGCTCAGGGAAACTGACCAAGTTACACATCATTTTAAGAAGTCCAGTTGAATTTTGGTGGTATTGGAACTTTCCCTGAAATTTCAGAGGTTGCAGAAATAGTTCCCTAAGTAGTACTAGATATCATGCAAACCTCTATCTCATTTCCCCTGTTATTGCTTTCCCATACAGAAGGAGAGCTGTCATTACAGCGGCCGGCTGGTTTAATGTCGGCCTTGCCGGTGGATTGTGGGCACCCCTGGACACACTGAAGAGTTAAACTGAAACCCCTCGTGTGCGCAGGGGTGTTTTAAAGTTATTTTTACCAGAGCGTTGCTGTTTTTCCAGAGTTTCTGTGCGGAGCCGCCCAGCAGAAGCAGGAGCATCCCCCTAGGGGCTGGGGAGGGGAGAAGGGACTGAAACCTCGGGATTAGGGGAAGTGGAAGCTTGCCCCTAAAACAAAAAATGTTTTTTAAAGTATTTTATTTTAGTGTAGATATATAGATCTATATATATAGGGCGGGAAGGGGAGAGGATCTCACCTCCTGCCCCGTCCTACAGCCCGGGGCAAGCCGGGGTCTGGGCCCTGCGGAGAGTTGCGCGGGCGGGCGGGCAGCCTGGCGCCGCGGGCGGGGAGGGGCGGGAGGCAGGCAAGGAGAGAGGGAGGGAGGAAGAGAAGGAGGGAGGGGGGAGAGAGAGGGCGGCCGCAGCCTCCGCGCCCAGGCGGAGCCGCCTTTCCCTTTCCCTGGCCGCCGAGCCCCGAGCGCGTTCTCCTGCGGGGGCGGGCGATGGCCGCGCGGGGCAGCGGCCGCGGGCGCCGAGCCGGGAACGGAGGAACGCCTTAACTTCCTAGAAGTCGAGGAGCCGAGATATAGTTGCTGGGGTGAAGGCGGGGGAAGCTTGGTTTCGTTCCCGAGGTCCTGGCGGTGCGGTGAAGCCGGTGGCTGCGCCGGTGAGGAGGAGGAGGAGGAGGAGGAGGAGGAAGAGCAGCAGCAGCAGCAGCAGCAGGAGGAGGAGGAGGAGGAGGAGGTAGGTGCGGGTCCATAGTACCCAAGGAGGGGAACCGGGGCGGCCTCTGCGCGGTCGTTCTCGTCCTTCCCCGAGTGGTTTGCAGCCAGGACGTGCTGCTGTTTCGGGAGAGCAGCACTGAAGCGTCTTAGGCAACGTTGCTTTGTCGGGATTCAGGTACCCTTGAGGAATTTAATTTTGTGGAGGTTAATTAAAAGGCTGTTGTAAAGTACTATGGCTAAAGCTGTTTTGACAGCTCGTCCTTTTTTTTGTGTGTGTGTGTGTTTATGTGAGTTTTCCTCCTCTAGCAACTCATAAAGGTGTAACTGCTGCTTCTGAACGTGCAGTAGTTTTGCAGGATGGAATGTGCATTTCTTATTCCCCACTAAACTTAGGCTACGTTGTCGTGCGGGTAGTGCATTTCATCACAGCACAGCAGTGTCACCTGAACGCCCTTACCGTGCTTCCTGCACTGAAGATTTCTGCGAATATCATTTGCTGCAGTATCCTTGTACTTAAGGTTTGTTTATAACTTCTTGCAGACGTTCCAAGTGGTTTTATAGATGCACACAGAATGAAACTGTATTTTTAAGGGTTGATGTTACTCTGTTTTGGATTCTTCTAACATTAGTGTTGTTTCAGTCTCAGTATCTAAATATAGTGGTTTTGTTTTTTTTTTTTTTTCTTCACCTGCCCATCAGTCTCTTCAATGACTGTAATATGAACTAATGGTAAAAACAGAAGTTGCATATGGAGGAGTATTTTTGTGAAGGCTTTAATATACTTTAGATTTCAGGAAAAATTGTTACTAGCTTTTGGAAAGCATTTTGGAAAGTTCAGTGTTGTTAAGGTAGTCTCCATGCATGGTATTTCTTATAACTTAAAGCTAGAAAACTGACCAATTTCTTAAAAAATACTTTGAGATCCTCGTTTAGATCAGAAATGCAAAACAATTGACTTGCCCCTGTGAGTGAGAAGTACTGGTTGTTTTAAAAAACCGTGGCAAAGCTGAAGAGGTAGGCACTGGTGGTTACATGATAATGTAACATAATAATAATAATAACAACATAATCTGTTAAAATTGCTTTCCAGCCTCAAATTCCCACCTGTGATGTAAATTACAGTCTCACCACATCTGATGTTGTTGCACCAAATTCTGTTTTCTGTACATAAGCCACTAATCTGTGAATCCTTATGAACTGAACCTTCTCATTCTCTGTGCAGCACAGAAATATGTGAGAGTTCAGTGTATGCCTTTACCTGTGGGAGTCTCTAAACTGTCCCTGAAGAATGGACGCAGAAAACTTGCCGTGGTTGCACTGATGTAACGTGATGAATCAACTGGTGGTGAACTCGACATGCAGTTTGTGTATTGCTAAAGGGTCTTTCTCTTGCTTGCCTTTTATATTCCAGCGTTTAAATCGCTGCCTTTTCATTATCCAACAGCTTTGTGGTTCTAGGCAGCCATCAATTCTGTAAAGCACAGACTTCAAAAGTGTGATTTCTGGATTGTGGCCTGTAGCTAGGATTTGCATATTTCATTATGTTATTATCCAGCTATATTCTGTTATATGGGTTTTACTCTTGTGCTGATTACAGTACATAAAATCCCAGAACTGTCTACATGTTCAATGCGTTAGCAGTAACATAATCTTAAACAGATTGGAATTTTGTATTTATGTAGCAAAACCGAGGGAGTGCAGTTGGTGACTTCTGTTGAAGGTCATGTAAGAACATGTCCATTACATCTGGAATTGAAATGTGGTGTTCTCTCATTTAATTTTCATCCAGAGGGGTAAAATGAGGCTGGATTATTTGCCTGGTGTTTACTGAAGTCTGACTGCCCTCTTATGTAGAACTGACTATGTTGCAGGTGGTTGCTGTCTGTAAGACCTCTTGAAAGTAGCTTAGGGTGCTGTTGCTGCAACTCTTGAGCTGTGCTATCCTTAGGCATCTACATTTAAAATTTAATTGGACCTGGTGTATAGGCAGACTGAGAAAGCACACCAAGAAATGTGCAGGTAGCAAGTGTAATACAAACTGGATTTTTTTTTTATATACTCTTGTTGTTTGTGTAAGTTGTACCATCTGAGGCACATAGTGATCCTTGTGGATACTATGGACACAGGCTAAAGTCGAAATTATTATGGAGATGTGTTCAGGATTAAAAGACAACTGCCTCTTACTGGCAGTATTTGTTCTTAAGACCAGTTTTATTACTCAGGGCTTGTTTATCACAGCAGAGAACCTGTGTTCTGTCATGTAATAAATAGGAATGCATATAGGTCTAATCCAAGCCACGAATTTTGTTATATGCCAGTTAATAGCAATTTACTCGAGCTTCTTTTGGGAGGTGGAGCAGAAGGGATGTTCTTGGGTGCAGTACAGTCATGGGAAGGTAATGTTAGCCCTTCTCAAAAGTAAATTTGATAGAGACAAAAGGAGAATAATTACCTATTTCATTCGTTTGCTTCCTTTTCACTTTACTTGCAGTCCTTTCCTCTAAGTAGAAAGATTCAGTTGAATTGGACTTTGCCCATGTTGCTGCAGAGGAGGGGTGCTACTAGAATTTCTTAAAGCTGCTAGGTAGTGGGTGGATGTGTAAACAGAGAGCAGGCTTTTTCTTTTATATCAGTGGCTGAATTCTCAACTCTCTCAAATTCTTCTTAGAAGGGAATGTAGAAATAAGCCAGGGACTGACTAAAATATTTTTGGTTAGTGCTCTCTTTTTTAATTCAGGTGAAGTCTAGCTTGAGGTCTACCCTGGTGTCTAGTGTTACTGTATTAAAAATTGTATGTAATGTGATATTTAAAAGGATGTGTTTTGTGAATGAAACTTATTTTCTCCAGAACCTTGTTAGTGAACAGCTTCTGGCCATCCCTCTCTCTTCAGTGATTAGGAATCTGTGTTTTGTTTTTGACTTTTTCTGAAGCATTTGACTTCACGTACCCTCCCTCATCCTGTAATTCTATTGCACTGGATTCTGAATATCTTGTCTCCCATTTCCTGGGTGTCAGCTGCCTGTCTGGTAACAAAAATGGAATACTATTTCTCCATAGCGTGGTTGAGAAAAAAAAATTACTTTCTGGGTTTTCTCCAAAATTGTGTAAGGTCCAGTGATATGTTGTTGTCAGTGTATTTGTGGAGAAGATAGAGGAAGTGATTGTTGGGGAGGATGGAAAAGTATGCCAAAGTTGATACTTTCTCTAAAGTTAGAAGAAATAGGCTAGTGTTTATAGGGAGAAATAGGACTGCCTCCTGTGCCTTACTTTCAGTTTCTTTACATGCAGGTTCCTTCTGTAATTGGAATCACAGGTGAGATTTTCAGCAGCTGGTTTAATGATGACTCAGTCCCAAACTAAGTCCTTCAGGGTAGATGATTAGTGTATAGGGGAATGCCTATACACTGTTCCAATGTTCTGTTCTGATGGTATAGATCCTGGGGATTCCTCCAAACGTGCTTGCAGGGAGAGTCTTTTGGAGTTTTGTCTGTGCTTGTCTCTCCTTCCCTTGTGTTACTCAAAGAGTGAGTGTGATTTGCCCTGACCTAAGAGGTATTTAAGGCAATGTGGCAGCAGCTGGAGAGGCACCAGGTGAGTACACAGCTGTGTGATCGAGCCTTGGTCATTCTAGGCAGAGTTTGAAGCATAAGCACACAGAAAAGGGATCTTTTGATTATACTGTGATTATCATCATTGGGCCATTACCATTTTAAAAAGAATAGAAAATGTTTCAGTCCAGAATAAAATAGTCTGATTACACTTCAGAAACTTTTGCTAATGTAGAAGAAAGTAAAAGGAGGATGCCACATACTGCTAAACTATGTCATATTTGCCTGTTGATGCTGCTATTAGGAGGCTTCACAGAAGATTTTATAGTCAGGCATTCATTTGTGGGTGTAGTAGATTTGTGTATCCTCTCATGGTGTCAGGGTTCTGCTATTGCCATGCTCTTGTTTCACCGCAGGCAAGGGTCAGCCTGGATATTGATGTTGTTGTGGCTTCCTGCAGGAAACGGTGAAAATACTGCTGGCTTTTTGACAGCCTCCATGGAGAGAATGGACAGTGTAACTGTTGATAGGCTTGAAACGGTGCCAGGAGGACTGGCGGCTTCTGATCTACTCTTAACTTTTTCTGTGCTTTCTCCTGTTCCAGGCCTCCAGAGTGTAGCAGCTTAGTTTTAGCTGTTTCTGGACAACACTGGTCTCAGCATCATTCAGTCTTGCAGGTTATCTATATTATCTACATCTTACACTGGTGGCCAAGTTTGATTTGAGGGGACTTACTCTGATAGGTGCTTTTCTGAAGTTCCCTTCCCTTTTGGTCTGTTACCAAAGTTGAGCCGAGGGGCTGCTTGTTGTTAGTTCCTGGAAGCGCTGTTACCAGAGGTGGAGAGTTCTCTGCTGACAGTGTCTGTTCAACTCACTCGTGTCTGACATCCTTCAAAATGCTGCAATTTCCACTTTTGAAGCTGTGGATAAAAATGTCTGTACTGTTTTCTCTCCATTATTATTTCATATAGTTTTCACAGCATTAGTGGTTTTCCCTGCTGTTTAAACTACAGCTGTGTTCCTAGCTGCAGCATAGTAACTGTTAAGGCAAGTCTGTCCCTCTTTCTGTAGTCAGACCTACAGTTCAGATGTAAGAAGCTCTCAAGAGCTGATATGCTTGAGGCAAATAGAAATTGAAAGAAAGCTCTGATCCGCTGGAGCTTAGTGGCAAAGTGAAAATGCAGTTCTTCCAAGTTTGTCAGTTCAGCTTAGCGTTGGTGACCCAGGCACAGCTCCGAGGAGATGCCTCGGGGAAAGAAAATAATCACAGCCAGTGATCTTCCAGGCAGCTTAACGAAAGAAATGTGAACGTTACAGTTTTGGTTTCTCAGATGATTCTTCTTCTTCTCCCCAGTAAGATGAATAAACTCTTCCTGAATTAATCTGGTTGACACTTCCTCCTTTTGTTTTTCAGAGATCTTTCAACTTCAGATCTGAAATAAAGCTCAGTCTTCCAAGACTAAAGCTTTTAATCCATATGGCTCCTATACTGGCATTTTAAACTCTGACACTAAAAATAAGAAACTGAAGGGATGAGAGAAATACAGCCTGTATTGTGAAAATAACTACAGGCATCTTGGAAACCTTTGTAACAAATGTTGATTTACAAGAGGAGAAGGACAGTGAGTGATATTAGTCAGGGAACACCTAATCCATTTTAAAGCTTTACTTGTTTTTCTCTGATGAGCAGTAAGACAGACAAAACATGGGGGTTTATGCTCAGTTCCTGATACTGGACCTGAAGTGGCTAAAGATTGACACAAGTGCTTAGTAAAGTCTAAGCTTAGTGAAACACTTACTGGAAGTGGTGCCTGTAGACTGTTTTAGCGGATGTCTTATGATGGAGAGGAGCTCAGTTAACCTTTACATCTCAATTTTAGTATGTGGCAGTGGGAGAAGAATCCTCTTAATCTCATGCTGGCATAAAATTGTGGAAGGTGTGCCTTGTAATAAAGCTTTTAACAGTAGCTTTCCAAAGGAAAAGAGAAACCAATTTAAAATTCATGGTCTGTATTACTGGGTTGAATGAACTGTGTTCTAGTCAAATGAAAGTGGGGGAGAGGCTTAACCCTACTCAGCACTGTAATTACCTAATTGGTCAAGTAGGGAACAGTCAAATTAAGGTAAATGCAGTTTAGTTAAAAATAAATTTCTGAGTATCTTGCAGTATGGATTATCTTTCGCTTAGCTGTGATTATAGTGATTGTGAACATTCCTTTTTGTTAAAGTCATCAGATATTTGAAAATAAACTCAATTTTAAGTGGCAAGACAAGAAATAACAACAAAGTTTGATGGCCTGGCTTTTGAGAGCAAGAAAAATAGTTCACTGACTGAGACTAGTTGGGTATCAGGAACAAATCTTTTCACTGGATTCAGGGAGCTTTGGCCTTTGTGCCAACATAAATATGGGTGTCTCTCTAATAGCAGAGTTGCATGGGATTAGTTTGTCCTTTCTGGAAATTTATGATCTGAAATACAGAGTTCACTTTTATACTTCCCTGTTTTACGAAAATAGGGAGTTAATGTTGAACTGGGTGCTCCTTTTTCCTCTGGCTATTTTGAAGAGAACTGAGGTCCCCTCTTTCTAAAACACTCTTCTCATGTTTGTAAGTTGATCAGACACATTTTGTTCTAAAGCTGTGCTCCATTCAGTGAAACAGTTCAGATGGCTGTGCTGTGCAGCCCAAACAGAGGGTTGTAGCTATGCAGCATTAATTTTGGCTGCTCCTAAGCATCGCTGAAGCTCCTGTTGTTATCAGTGGGGTCCAGCAAATAATGTGCTTGTGCTCGGAGCAGGTATGGAGAATGCTGTTCTTCCATGAGTGAAGAGGCATCTGGTTAACATTAAGCTTTCTGCCTTTTTGATGCCTTTATTCTCAGTCTCTTGTGTTGTGCCCTTCTCACATTCTGCGAGGAAACTTAAGTGTTCCACTGAAGAGAAAGGGTGACCTGTGTTCTGCCAAACACAAAGTATGCCTGGTAAGGGGAAAGAGGGGCAGAGAAGGTAAATATTCAGACAGACACATTACACTGCCTCTGTCTCTCTCTAAAATTCACATGAAAAATTAGTTTTTTCATGTCGTCTTTCATCTCAGATGTGACATTTAAATGCACTCAGCATGTTCTGACAAATCTGAAGTGCCCTCTGGTAGAGACTCATGCAGTTGAAGACCTTTGGTATTGAAATAAATTGTTCTGAATGTACAAGTTGGTGGCATTTCTCAGATGTCTGATACCAGGTTGTCATCTTCAATTATTTCTTCATGCCCTTTGTTCCCACAGAGTATTCTCTGTAGTAGGCCCAAATCTGTTTCCAGTATGTCTACACAGCTCAGTGATTTTTTGGATGCAGTTATGTCCTTGGAGAATGTGAGTGATTTCAGTGAAACAACAAAGGACTACAAGCATGCAAGTTTACAAAACAGGCATGATTGTGGCTTTATATGTGCATATTAATGTGCATTTCCTGCCAGCAAAAGTTCTTGTCACACAGGTTTTTAGCACTGTGAGTTAAGAGTTCCTTTACTTAGATTTTCCTTCCATATTCACTTCAGGATTGCATGATGGAATTCACATTTTCTCAAGAAAAGCTGCGGATCTTGCATCAGTACCGTTGACGATACCTCCCGAGTGCAACACCCGAAGCAGGGTCCTGTAACAAATCTGTCACAAGAAACATACAATGGATCTCAAAGAGAGCTGCCCAAGCGTTAGCATTCCCAGCTCTGATGAACACAGAGAGAAGAAAAAGAGATTTACTGTAAGTATGTAAGAGAATAAGCACTGTGGGCAAAGGCATAGGCTATTGGTGCCTAGCAGTGCTGCTTTCTTTCCTTCTGCTGCTAAGCTTCGTATTATTTTCAATAGGTTTATGGAAATCAGTTTCCTTGCTCTTGTGAGTACTGGCCATAGTCCAGTGTGAAAAGTTTTGAATATTTTACAGTGTTTACCTGTATTGCTTTCTGCAAAAAGAACTTGCTTTTAGAATTTTTTTTTTTTTTTTACCCCAAAATAGCTGCATTTGCTTGTATAAAATATTTCAGTATCCAAGTACAGGGAAAACATTCTAGTACCGTTTTTGGTGTTCTACACGATTTTTCAAGAAGACATTTATTTTGTAAAGGGATAAAGTGTGGATTTGGTTCTTTTTGGGGGTTGGTTTGTTTGTTCTAACGTCCATTCTTTCACAGATATCCTATTATACTATTGTATATTTTTGTGTAAAATGAAAAAACATAAACCATCAATTTTTTTCAAAACTTTTTTTCTGTCTTCCTTCCTGTTTCTGATTCTAATGCTTATGAGTTTTTTCCTATCCTGTTCCCGTTTCCACTTCTTGTCATTTCTCTCCCTCTTCCTTTCTTTACCTCACAGTTTGACTTTCTGGTTGTCAAGTCTTCCTATTGTGTGGAAAATTCTTTGCATTGGATACTGAAAAATAAAGTAGTGTGATATGGATTTTTGTTTGGCCTCTGTATAACCCTAAATGACAAGATCAAAATACTTGCTTTAGAAGGCTCAAACTATTTCATTGCTCTTGTGCAACTTCCTCCAAAATTGTTTTTTTTCATTGAGTGAGTTAGTCACTCTTCGAATGAGGAATGCAAACACCCTTATATGGAGTTGCTGTCAGAAGAACACAGCAAAGCAATGGTTTACTGTGAGTTGTGTTGTCTCCCTTTCCTCTTCACCTCGGAGAAGAGCAGTGGTGTTTGATTTTACAAGCGTGCCAAGATACAGCTTGGGGAAGCAGTGTGCTGGTAAAGGGAATAAACAAAAGAGAACTTCACTAATTCCTTGAACTTCTGCATTCATGTGAAGCTCAGGTGAGCAGGAAAACCTTTGTGAAAGTCCAAACTTGAGCAGAACAGGTTTGTTTTGTTGGCTCAGTGCTGGCAGTTCTGCAGTTAAAATATGCCAGTGTGGTACACTGAGCATGTACTAATGTTGTGGTTTCCAGGTCATTTTACCTAAAGGTCTGTGAGACAACCTGGGCAGTGTAAAGGCACTTTCTTTGGCTGTACCCTTTAGAAAGCTGTACAAAACATCAGAAATGGGGGGCTGAGGGAAGAGGGGGGGGGAAAGAATCCAGCCTAGCTTACACTGTGCAGAGGTACACTTTGTCTTGCTGCCTTCTGCTTTCTGTGCCAGGGAGTAATTAGCAGCTTGACAAGAAGTGGTTTCACAACCAAGCTTTCGAATATTATCACATATATTTTAGGATTTGATAACAGAAGTGAGGGTCGTATTAAACTTTATGGTAGAAACTGTGAATTCCAGCATGTGTCAGTGCTGTCACTGTGTCCCCTCTTCTGTAGCTGTGTATAATGACAGGATCCTGTCAGTACTTTGACAAGGAGTGAGAAGGGGTGCAGGGGGACAACAGTTCTTAACAAATTTATGGTAGGTATAACGTTTCTTTTGATGGCCGCACTAGTCCCATTTCTATAAAGAGCAGTAAGAAGGGTTTTCACTTGGGGTGGGAAGAAAGGTCAGAGTGATAAAGGCTAGGAAAGATTTCAGGTGACTGTGTAGTCTTCACCTTAGCATTGCTCACAGTGTGTATCACTGCTGCTTCTGAGATGCTTCTAGAATCTTACTGGTCTGAATAGAAATTTCAGCTCAAACCTTTCGATGGCTCACTTAATGCTGGCATGGAAACAAGACAAGTAGGTGCAACTTAGCTTTTGCTAGCTCTACTTTTCCCCCTCACACTTATTCTGATAAAGCATTTTTAAAAGCAATCATGTCTCCGAGCAGTCGTCATTCTGATCATTAAATGAGCTTTTCAGTTTTGTCTCTGGAAGTGAACTTCTCATTCCTCCTGAGCATTTTCATGGCCTTTTATTGACTATTTGATTTTGTTTTGTTAAATACTGCATACTTCTGATATACTTACTACAATTTTTTTCCCCCAAATGATTACATGTTTGCATTTTTTGGATGTTCTGGCAGGGAACCGTTTTTTGTTTCCACTTAATTTGTGGCAACCAGTCTCTATGTAAATCCACACTAGTTGACTGTCCTGCATTTCTCTGAGGATTCAGCATTCACTTCCTCCATAAAAAGAGTGAAATATTTCCTTGTTTTGGGCCATATTTGGCCTATATTAATTGCTTTCTGTCCTTGCTGCATATTAGGTCATTCTTTTGCCTGTTTTGACAAATAGCTTTGTTTTGGGTTTCTCACTTTTATCCCTGTGCTGTTTGATGTCTGAGGCTTAATTTTCTCTTCTGACCTGTTCTCATCTCCCTTTACACCCAGATCATTTACAGGCTTATTAAAAACTCTCTTTCAAGGGCGCTGTTTGTCTGATTAAATCTGAAAAACTTTGTCTCAGACCTGTGATGTATAATATTAATCCCCAGCCCTGTGGAAATTGGAGTTGGTTTTCTTTTTATTTGTTGACAATAAATAGTTTCCTTACTTTCTCAATGATTGCTCTGTCAAAATTAGAAAACAGCCTACCTTTTTATTTTTCTTTGTTTAATAAAAATCAAGCATTTAATCCAGGAGCATGAGCTATCAGAGAGTTGAAGGCTTTTAATTTCAATGACTTCTTTTGTGAAGAAATCCTACGGTATCCAGAAATAGCTGGATCCTGTCCTGTCTGTATCTGGGAAGATATTTTATGGTCATGTTTTCAGGAATTCTGAATTTATTTTTTTCCTTTCTGTTTTCCTCAAAGCTTTGTGGTTTGTACCCACATACTATGAGTTGTGGATGCATCATATCTGTGTTTAAGGAGTTTTCTAAGACCAAATTTGGATTAGGAATAATTAGACTTAAAAAGGGTATTATCTAAGTAAGTCTTAGATTCCTCCCCCCACCTTTCTAGAAATAAGCATTGCACATCTTTCTAATCATTATACAGGCATAGCTGAGAGTATTAATACAGCCCAGACATGCCATGGTTTTAGGTTTTACCAGATTCTTTGTGGATATTGTGTGTTTTCTTACCGCTTAGTGTGTCCATAAATGTTGCGCTTGCAGCTTTTGCTTTGCTGGGGTGTCCAAGAGTGTTGTTAGTGGTGTGAATTATATGACCTCATACAGGGGGGTTTTTTTATGCTCTCTTGTGTCAAAAATGTTGATTGTGTCATTGTTCTACAGCTGCTCTGAGAACAAAACTGTTTTAATGTAGCGGTTGCCAAGGAGGCGGATATCATCTAGTATCCTGAGTTTTGCTTGTCTGTGCACTCTGCTGTCTGTGCTTTCTGCCCAGCTGCCTTGGCCTTCTGCTCAAGTCTGCTGGCATTGGTTTGCCATGCAGTCATGGGGAGCAGAGGTGTTTCGTGTTTGGACATTGCTTGCAGGATTTGATTGCTGTATAAAAGACTCAGTTCAGGAGGACAGTGCTTAAGTTTTGCAGCTGAAGCTTTCGCTGTCTGCAGTGCAGGGAGGCTTTTAGAAGGGGAGTGGGTAGGTTTTATGCTAACATTTGTTCAGCAGTATGAGGCAAAATGGGTTTTCTTGAAGGTCTCATCAGCATTCTGCTGGATGCTTCCATCCAGCTTCCTGAGTTCCCCAGGGCCTGGGCCTGAGAGCAGCTTCTGTGAGCAGTTTACCACAGTGTGACTGCAGCCTCCGGCTGAGGAACCCATGGTGGTGGCTGCCACTGCAGAGTTAGAGAGCGAGCTGAGGGGCTGCTGCAGGCCAGAAGGGGGACTGGGGCATTGGGCCAGTTGTCTGCTTTGGGAATTAGCAGCACTCTGCACTCATTTCCTTGCTGTGCCCATCCTTTTCCCTGAAGGAATAGCTGAGCTCCTTCTGGAAGTACAAGAAAGTAGAGAAGTGTAGACAGCTAATTGCCTGAGAGACAGGAGAAGCCTGCCGGACACACAGCTGCCAACCAGATTTATGAATCTAGGGACTGACAATCTGTCTAGTTACTGAAGTCCTCTGGGACATAACAAGTGAAAGGCCAGAAGTGTGCAGCAGGTTCCAGCTATACCTCCCTTCATCCCAGTGCTGCATATTATGTTATATGGGCTGTATTTCAGCCATAGCACGATTTTTTCCTCCCTGAACAATTGTGTCATCAGCCAGGATTCTTCTGTATTCAGGGTGTTCAAATAAACAGTTATCTTTGTGCTTTCCATATGTGCTTTCTCTTTAGGTTTTGATGAAGGCAGTCCTCAGTATTTTTAAATGCTTTGTTTCTCTAATATTAGTCTTTATTATGGATTATTGAGTTGTTAACAAATTTCATATGAAGTTTTAATAGACTTCTGTCTGAGGGCCCAGTGTTCTTTTTGGATATTAACTAATTTATGAAACTACTAAATCAGTTTTGGTGTTAGTTTGTGCTTACTTAGTGTTCAAAAAATTTTCTGTAAAGTACCAGATTCTTTTAATTGTTCTTTTAATCATTTCTGTTCATGTCTGTCTGACTTAGCTGTAAGAAATACATGGTTTGACAGGTGCATTTACACAATAAATTTAACAACCTGCCCTTATTTCCACCACAAGATTAAACCTGGGAGGTTTTACTAAGTTATGTGAGCAATAACACTGTCCTTGTTCCTACAGGTTTACAAAGTGTTGGTCTCTGTTGGCAGAAATGAGTGGTTTGTCTTTCGACGGTATGCAGAGTTTGATAAACTCTACAATACGGTAAGCAAAAAGCAAACTATGAAATCATGCCAGAGTAGCAGAGTAACACTTTCTTGTAATGTTATAGTTCAAGTTAATCCTCTCTTGAGGAGTTTGAGTCAACATTTAATAACCATAGAAGCCTGATTAAAGAAAAGGTTTTTAAACTTCGATTCGTTTGCATTTCAGACTCAAAATCCACTTACTTGTCACATTTTTCATAGTTCCTTGGGATCATAGCTTAATGAAACTTCCAGTTTAGTTGTTGTCAAAACATACAAAATGTGCTTTTGTTCATGCTAAAAGACCCACAAAACATTCAGGTAGCTATGTTTCTCCTAAAGTAAGTGTTTTTCTTTGAAGTACTGAAAGCAATGAACAAATCCTTGTTTCTTAATAGAAATTTTCTATTCAGTCATTGATGGCAATTGATACCCACAGTTTCATAGCAGGTAGGGTTCTTTCCACAAAAAAATGTGGTCAATGTTTCAAAAAAAATAGGCCCCTTCAGCAGCTAAGTATGGATTTCTTGCTGGAAGATTGTTTTGCCCTTTTTACGTAAGTGGACGAGTGGTATAAACACTTGCTCAGATACAAGTGACCTTTGTGTGATGTGTCCATACTTTCCTCCAGTTCCTTGTGTTTAGAGAGCATAATTTTTGCTTTAACAAAAGAGGAAACAATTCTCCCCTGATTCCTGTACTAAAATATTGCCTGCTGCTTATTTGTGCCTTCCCTTCCACCGTCTCTCTGGGAAGTAGTCAGGCCTTCTCTTCTGCCTCCCTGTGCATGGATTTGCATGTAGCAGTGGTCTCCAAACACAGGCTGTGAGCTTGGAAATGTTCTTGGAAATGTTTGAGCTGAAATGCCCCTGGATACCCCATGCTGTACTTTGCCTGCATCTTGCAGGGATAGACCTGTAAGGGATGTGAAAACAGAAAATCCTTCTTTCAGAGGGAGTGTTTGTGATCCTGTTCCTTTGCCACGTTCTCTTGCCACTCAGATTGGCCGTGCTTTGCTGAAGTTTGTTCAGCCCTGGTCTCCCTAACATGGCCAGAGGTGAGGTCTTGGGGAAGCATAACTGGGAAGACATTTAGTCCAGTTTCTGTTCAGTGTAATTCATACAATATATACACCAAAAAGACTCGTGCTGCTAATGGAAAGAAGTACTGGTGCTGCTAAGGCAATAAGAATTGCCAGCTCCTGTATTATAAGACTACTCTTTTAAAGAGGAGGAGAGTGAGATTGCTCCTCTGGAGCACTTGAAGGTGAAGTAAATTTAGTCGAGGCTTGATAAGTGTCAGGTTTGGGTTTAGTTTTAATACATAATTCACTGTTCTTGTATACTATCTTCTGGTCAGTTTATCAAGTGTACTAATAATTGAAGTATCAAGTGCAAGATCCTAAAATAGACTGTTCATCTGTTTGCAGTTTTGATGTAGGGGTAGACCACCTGTGATTTCTAAAGCTTTAAGAATGTAATTTGGACAGAGCCCAGATTCCTGTATCCCCAGCCCAGCCTAAACCTCATGCATACTGCCCTGTGCAAGCAAGCAAGCAAGAGAAAAACAAACACAAAAGAGATAAAGAATTGATGGAGGTAGGAAGAAAAAGGAAAACAAAAACAACACAGTATTTGGGGTTTTTTTAATATGGGGAGAATAATTTTGCAGTATTGCTCTGGTAGTCCATAGATGAAGACGAGATGGTCTTTGAATTTAAAAGGATATGTCTATTGCAAACAAGCTGAGTACAGATTGTTCTGGGTATGTTTTTTCCCCCATGTGTATGAGCAGAGGAAATGGCATAGCGGAGCAGAATTACTAATAATCAGGTGTTCAAACTATTCATCAGAAAACAAACAAAATGCCATTATTTCTAGGTACTTTAATGTCTAAGCACAATCCAATTTTATGTGTTTTGTTTTCAGCTAAAGAAGCAATTTCCCACCATGAACCTGAAGATTCCAGCTAAAAGAATATTTGGAGATAATTTTGATCCTGGTATGTCATCATCTTGTTATTCATTTTGTCAGTTTCTTTATATGAAAATTGATCTATTCCAGCCTACAAGAAGCTATCTTAGATGAGTTTTGCAGCGGTCCTCAAAACAGTGACTAAAGCAAAGTTTAGTCATGCTTCAGTCAAGAGCAGGAACTAGTTTGGGTAGGTGTTTTACCTTGTGATAGTGAACAAAGCATTGCTTGGTCGCCCAGTGCCTCTCTTGCACTGAAGGCTGTAGCTCCTCCCAACCCTCCTGTGTTCTGATTCTGATTCTGAATTGTCAGGTGTGATCTCTCTCCTATAAAAGCAAAAGCCAAACCCCAGACTCTTCCTAAGCATTATGTGTAGTCCATTTTAAACTTCCTTTGTGTGACTACCCCCACCACCTCCTCTGAGAAATGAAATAACTCAAGGATTTATCTTTGAGGACTTTTGAACTCTCTGTATCTAAATGTGCTTCCTTGTACAGTTTAGGTGAAAATGAACTTCTGTAAGTGGAGCAACAACAGGAAGCGTGTGCCATGTGAACATGCTGTGCTCCAGTTACCAGTGATCAGTCCCCATTTGGCTTGCTCTGTACACAGCAAAATCCTAATGAAAGTCACTTGTAAAGTGCCTTGAAGTAACCTGGGTGGCACCACGGATGAATAACCAGAAAGGCAAATGGGGAGGCCATTGCTCTCTGTTTGTACTATGCACTCAAGCCATTTTTACTTCAGGCTTTGCCCATGCTCTTTGGACCCCTCCCGCCCTCCCCTGGCTTGCTGATCTGGTCAGACTGTAGTTTCATCTCCTGCACCTGTTCCCATTGTTTCATTTTTCTCCTTTGCTGAGGAGCAAATGGATCCAAAGCTGTTGAACTCTTAGGATGTGTAGGTTTTTTAAAGTTCTGACAAACAAACCTGGTTTTTGGCAGTTGCAGTTAACCATCTGGATCCTGATGTGAAATTCTGTTTTATTTTTTATTAGAATAATCAAATACAAGTATCCAAGCTCTGATGTTCTCTTCTGATAAAGATGTAAATGATTGCCAAAAGTTCTACGTGTGTTTTGTCTATAGGGAGACAAAGTTTAGTTCTGGTTCCTTTTCTCTGACCTTGGGATTCTCAGAGCTGGCTGAGGACCAGAGGATGCCCTGCAGTCTGGTTTGCTGTACAGGCAAATATGCAGGTGGATTTCTTGGAGCCAGATTTTGGAAACTGGAGTTTTAATGGGGGGAAAAAAACCTCAACTAAAACTTTATTAAAATTATATATGTAAAATAAAGTCCTCAAACTTGTTTTAAATGTCCATGAACTACGCTGAAATCCTTGAAGCATGAGAAACTAAATAGTTCCCAAGATGTTTCTTGCTGGGAGGCAGGGTGGAGATGGAGCCATGATGGTTATGTAAATAGTTCTTTTTCTTAACACTGATTTATTGAAGCTTTGATGTAATGTTTCTGCTGGCTCCTGAAACAAGTTACATATTTTACAAATACTGAAAAGGTATTTTACTTCTGTAATCCGTCCATGGGTATGCAGCATTGTACTATTGCACTGAAATGCAGCAGAGTGATAAATTTACATCCCTTTACCTAAAACTACCAAAAATAATTTCATTTAAATTGCCATTTAAATGCTCTAATTTTATTGGCACTTAGGTTATTTTAAAATTAATCTTGTTTTAACTTTAAAAAATGAAACAGAAACCAGTCAGAACACAGAACCTGAAAATTTCAGATCTTACAGGTGTTTTATCTTCAGCAGCATGGATAGGCTTAGAGTGACTGATGACACTGTACATCTGCCACACTGAAACTGCTGATGTTGTTCACTCCCATAATAAAATATCTGTATGCACATTTTCCTGTCAGTAATCTGGGATTATTAAATACTCTAGGAAAGGTTCAGGGATTATATCCCGGAAACAATATAGACATTTTTCTTAATACTTCAAATACAGCTGTTAATTAAAACTTGATTTTAATTTAAAATTTTAGTAATTGTCAGTAATTTGGATATGACAGTCATTGGAATGCCTTAAAAGTTAGTGCACGAGTTAAACATTCTTTTTCCATAGAAATTATTGTTAATATGAATAATGTAAGATAATAATATTCCATTTTACACTTTATTTTATGTTAGAACACTCTTTCTATTCTAAATTCTTTGTGTATCTTTCCATGTTGCTGCAAAACTGTTACAGCTTTAGATAAGGGAAGGGATTCTGAGGATTACCTTTTTTAACGTTGGAGGTGATGTTCAAAATCTAAAGGAAATACTTTATTTTGTTATCTTTGATGGCTCTATCTGGGTGCCTGCCAGCAGGATGAATTGTATATTTTTTCTGCCATACATATATTTTGGCAATATGCTGCTTGGTGGGACTTTTCATGTAAGAACCTGACTTGTGCAACTGATATTAGGTTTTGCCTATGGGTTTTTGGGATTTTTGTTTCTGTGGAATCAGGTGCTGAAAGGCTCACCCATGCAATGAAGGCTGCCTGATGGGTTAGCCTGCTGTGGTTACACACTGTTCTTGAAGCACAAGATGTCACTTCTAATCCACCTCACTATCAACATTTTTAAGTAGTGTTGCAGAAAAACTGAAATTTGTTCTTCCAGCTCAGTTCAATGTTTTAAGCTTACAGTTTTCATATGTAGAACTAAGCCTGTTCTAAATTAGTCATAGGCCCGTCTCCTTTTAACTGCTGTTTTAAATCCTAAAAAAACTGAATAAGAAGTCTTTTTCACAAGCTGATTGATGATTCTAATAAATCTGTTTTTTTCAGATTTTATTAAACAGAGAAGAGCAGGACTGAATGAATTCATTCAAAATTTAGTTAGACAGCCAGAGCTATGCAACCAGTAAGTAGTTTCATTTCTATTTTATAAGGGCTGTTGAAAAGACATGAGATGAAAAGATATGTTAAGTACAAAACTGCAAATTAGGTATTTAACCAGAAAATGTATTTTACCTGTTCAGAGCTCTTCAGTATAAAAAATAAACTGTATATGGCCATCTATGCAGGAAAAATCTACAGACTGAAGAGTATAAAAGTGTTTTTGTTTTCTGAAAAACAACCAACAAATCAATTTGCAGGCAATTAACTGATCTTAATTCCAGGGGTGCAGACTCCACTGACCCTAAACTGTTGCTGTAGGGCAGCTGGTTGTTTTGCCAGTGGCTGTAGTGTTTGAGAGCCCTGCTGTCACTTGCTGATGCATTGCTGGCAGTCAGTCACTGCCTGCATCCTTTTTCTTTGTTGAGAGCAGTTCATGTGTGCTCCAGAACTTGTTTAAAGCATGGCAACCAAAGTGGCTTAATTAGCTTGCTGAGATGGTTTGGGATAACCAAGCTGAGCTGCCTGAAGAAAATGATGAATAAGCTTGTACCTAAACTGTTCCCAGCAGAAGAACTGCAGAAGTTTTCACCTCTACCAGTGCTGAATGGGAGGGGGTGTCAGGACCAAGCTCCAGTTAAGTCTGGAGAGCAGCACTTTGTGTGTAACCTCATTTTGGGGCAAACTGGCACCTTCTTTCAGTTGAAAGCTGTAATCAGTTGCAGCTGAATCCATGCAGCTTTCTATGTTGCTTGAGCTGGTAAAATGGTAGAGCTCTATGCTTGGCTTTACTGTTGAGTAAATACCTTTAATACATGTGCTTTTTTAAATTAGCCTATTCGTACAGCCTGTGAAATTGCCCATTTCCCACAGGAAAAAAGTAACTCTAACAGAATATCACTGCAGCTCGCAGCATGCAGTCAGATTTTCTTTTTTCACAACAAATGAACTATTTAATGTCAACCTGAAATATGTACTTCCTTTCCTTTCGATATTTTTTTTTTCAAAAAGGAGTATTTTTTATATACTTCTTTTGCTTAGTGGAAAAAAAATAGTAACAAAGCCTTTACAGAAGGATACATTTCCATCAGTACAAATACTGTGAGGTTTGTGCTCATGGTACTGTTCTTTGGGAAATAATAAAAAGCACTTTAATGTAACAAATTACTGAAAACCAATCTGTTTTGTTTCATTGGGTAAGGATACTGGTTTACTTAGGCCAATCTCCTCCTCTGATTGTCAGTATATTCAAATACCAAATATTTTTGTTTCAAAACATGCTGTATTTGTTCTCCAAAGGTAAAATGGTGCTTTTTTGATGTGGACAGCACAAAATTGTGTGCTAAAAAACCAAAAAAGGCATCAAACCTCAAATCCACCTGCTTCCTTAAATTTATGTGAGCTTTTAAAATTGTTTTATGCTTGAATGTAACTGTAAAAGAATCAATGTTCTTAGCTTGGCACTAATCAATATGGCACTTAGCTTGCCTGATCCATGAAACTCACTTAAACCAGGGTTAAGGCGTAGGTCTGATAGTGTTTGGTGCTGATGAAAATATGTTCAATAATATGCATATTAAACAGAGTTCTACAATAAAAACAATAGAGACCAAAGTTTGTCTTGGACTGTTCTCCTCCACCCCACCCTTAAAGAAATAGTGAATTAATCAGGAGAAAAAAACCCTTTGATACACAGTTTAGTGCAAAAGCATTTAATTTTGTAGTAATTTCTGTGTTGTTTCTCTTTTAAGCACAGCAAGGTGATTGATTTTCCTGAAGTTAGCTTTTACCTTTTGCAGTGTTGCACTGCAACAAATCATATTAATAATTATGTAATCTGTCACCTTTTCTCTGTGCCAATGAATGTTGTTACAGAAGAAATACCAAATCTTTTGATCTTGATGCTTGGGATTTCTTGTAAAATCTGATAGAAGTACTCAAGGGATATGTGATGATTTAGTCTTCACAGATAGTCCATCCTTGCTTTCTTAGTTTTGCTTTAATGTGCTAATTAATTTGATACTAGGTCAAATAACTTATGTAAAGTTTGTGATGTACAAGGAAGACTTAATGGGTTGTGCATTGTCACAGAAGCATTAGGAAATCCACCTGCACCACAGCATCTTCTAAGCATTAAAACCACTAACAGCATGTCATATATTTTAAGTCCAACTTAGGAAAATTGTTTCACTAAAAGCTTAAGGATGATTCAAGGTGTTCTCATTTCTGGATGGAAAAGCACCTGAACATCTGAAGTGAAAAGCACAAATACCAGATTCAGTGTGTCCAAGATGGTAATATTTACATTATTCCTTGAAACATGCAGCACTGTGCTCTTATTTTCCATCGGTGGACTTTTTTCTTGGGTCTGGCACATTTCTTGAATATTGTGTCAAAGCCAAACCCTTTTGCTCAATAAAAAATCCAAGAAAAACCTAAGGTGTGTTGGAGTGCTTAGAGAGAGACCCTGAGACAGTTGATAAGGATTTTCCTGCAGTCACTCTCAGGTGGAATACAGGGTGAGGTGACTGGCTTAGTCCAGATTGGGAATTAAGTGGACTTTGCTGAGGAAATGCAGCTTGAAGCTTAACTTACTGGGATAGGCAGCTTGTTCTCATGGGCAGAACTCAGGTGTTCCAAAAAAAGGTAGGGATTGGTAGAACAGGGGGGACAGAGATCTAATAATGTGTCCCCCTTGCTGATTGATGTCCTTAGTAGAGCTGGGAGTTTGTTCCTAGGGAGCACTGTGAGCCTCCCTAAAGCACTGCACAACGCCTGAAAGTGGGCTGCTCACCCCCTCAAATGTAGGCCTTCACTGAAGTATTAATGCATTTAATTGCTGTCTATCAGAACATGTCCAAAGAAAACCGTTTTGAAAAACTGTATAATAGAGGATGCATTAAAGATGGAGTGCAGTTATTTTTAAATAGTCCAAAGTATCTCCTTAATGAGAATGAGAACATTTGCATAACACTTGAAGAACTCAAGGATGACAATACTCTGCAACCTGTGGGGAAATGAGTTATCAGTTCTGTGAGTGGGGTCTGAATTGTGTTCCTCAGAAGAAAATCAGTCTCTGGGTTTTTTTGATTTCAAAATCTGTTTAATAGAAAAGTGAATGTGAAACCCCTGAATTGTAGGGTCTTGCAGTCCCTGCTTGGGAAAGCAAATCTTGCATTGTATTATTGTCCTCTTTTAAAGTGTTACTGTGCTTTATTGTATTAGGGCTTTTTGAACCTTTGCTTTCTGTAAGCAATATATCAGTGGTTTACTTTTTAAGAAAACATGGCAAGAAGAGGGAGGAGCTGGGCACCATTATTTAAAAAAAGTGGATCTTATATGTTAAGTTTCTGCCACTGGCTATTAATTTTAACATTTTGCTTCAAAATTTGTGTGACTTTTTGGTTTGTTCATATATCTGTGTGTGTCTAAAATTTTTGTGTGGTATTATATTGTTTTTGCAGGAGGACTAATGCAGAATGATTATTACATAAGCAACTATACTTAAGAGGAGCTTGACACCCTTTTGTGTATTTCAGAGATAATCCATAAAATAAATTTATTCAATCAATCATAAAAATCCAGACAAAACCAACTTTTGCTGGTAGTGTATGTACAATGTATATTGAGCATCCCTTTTTAAATGGTCTCTCAATCCTTTTAATTTCATAGGTGAGGTTATTTTAGGAATAGTTTCCATGTATTCTAAAATACATTGAGTTAATCCATGTGAGCTAATACAGCATAGAATCTGTATAGCATTTTGCATAACGTTCTGCAGTCTTGCCTAGGAAATTGGTGCATTAAACTTTTTTTATTTTTAATCAGTAGTTCTTTGCAGTGCTTTTAGAATTGCAAATGTAAACAGTGTAACATCAATCAGTTTTGATTCTGGCTATTGTGGATTATGGAGATTGTGGAATGCCCTGCAACTGTACAGCAGCCCTTTCCTGTGAATTGATATTTTTATGTCTTTCCTGCTCTGAATTCAGTCATGAACAAAGTTACTATAGTAACTATTTGAGATGTATTACAACATGCTCTATTTAATCAGCCAGTTGTCCAGAATAATTAATGCTGAAAGGTAATTAAGGTCTGTTTCTGTTGTGAAAAGCATTAACCATAACTTTTTATTCTTGATTTTATGATATCCAAATGTTCTGAAACTTAAATTGTTGCATCAGGATGCAGTATTACTGCAGTGTTCAAACCATGTGATTTTTGTCTTCTGGCCTCAAGATACAAGACAAATGCTGAAATAGATCAGAATTTGGAGCTCATATAAAATGAGAAGTATTAGACTGAAATGATGGTGGGAAAATGTGTGAATAGTCTTGTTGCTGTGCTTTAGACCTGAAAGGCTGCAGGTAACTGAAATACATTTCAAATAGGACTTAGGAATACAGAATGTAAGTGTTGAAGCCTCACATAGCCTAGGATATGAGGTAGGTTCAGTAGTGCTGACAGGAAATTACAGAAGCTGGAGAAGTGTCAGAAACAGCTCATCTCTTACTTCTGATCCTCACTGATCAGAGATGTGGAGGGTGAATGGATTGAAAAGAGTGAGTACATCTGTTTCTTACATAAAACTACCTCATTTTATATATTCTAGAGACAGATTAAAAGGGCAACTCTGTAGTAAACTAGTGCTTTTCTTGTACTGAATGGCTCATGTGGAGTTTCCTGTCAGTAAATCCCCCAAGTCCTTATCAAACAACTTTGTCACTGAAATGTAGGTAAGATTTCTTCCTTGATAAGAAGGTTTCCTTTTAGTGAACTGAAGGAAGTTGAAAGATTCAAATCATCTCTTGAAGTAGTTTATACAGGCTATACACAATACCTGTTTTTTTAGGAATTAATTTTTCCTCAGTTGTATTACATTATTCTTTACTTGCACTGTGCTGTGGTTCAGAAAGATGATACATTCTTTTGATCTGTTGGACAAGCCTTTCTTCCTGGAAGAAGAAATTCATGTTCATGGAATTCTCTTACTTTCCCACCTTTCTCTCAGTCCTTGTCCCCCAGCCCCACCAAAACAGAGCTTGAAACCTCTGCTGAAGATAAAATGCATCTCCTTAGGTACTGTGGGAAGCCTGTTGCTAGTTCCTGAAACATTTGTGTCCTGCAGCTGATTGGAAGGATTTCTTAACTCTGTTCTGACAGTGCCCAGCCAAAAGGAATCCTGAAGAAGAATCACCATCTTCTTTAAAGTGAATGGGGAGAGGAACGTTACTGCTGTGTGTCTCTTGGAACTTGTGTCTTTCCTTGGGATACAGATGATGTATTTCATTCCCTGTTGTATGGAACAATTCAATTAATTTTAGTAAACAAAAACTTAAACACTTCAGTTTTTCAGAAGAAAGTTGGTTTCTTGGTGGCTGCTAGCCAGTTAGAACTCATGCTTCTTCTGGTAATGATCTTTAAATGCAATCCCGCAGTGTTTCCTTCTGAAGTCTTCACATATGTATACTTTAACATGTCAGGGTTTTGCCAGTGAAGAGGTTTGTGCTGTATAACTCACTTGGTAGTTGAATTATGTTTCTGTAAAAGAAAGTATTGCTTGTACACTGTCCTTAATTTCCAGGACTTAGTTATAAAACTTTGTTATGAGTAACTCCTCTGTGTGCTCTGTTCAATCCTGTGCTCTGTGTTTATGTCTGAAAATCATGCAGATTATTGGTGTGTTAATGAAGTTTACTGTGTTTCTAGCCCAGATGTCAGAGCATTTCTTCAGATGGATAACCCAAAACACCAGTCAGATCCATCTGAAGATGAAGATGAAAGGAACAGTCGGAAGGTAAAAAAACAGAAGTAGAAGAGTCTTCTAAATTTTAGCTACTTGAGGGCAATCTTCTTAGGTATATTATTTACTGAAAACTACTGGTGGGTATTGCAATAAATTCCCTCCCTGTTCTTTTAAACAACTCAGTTCCACTGTGGGCTGTAAGCTATTTTTCTGTCAGATGTGAACTGCAGAGAGGAGTAAAAGTGATTGCTGGCTTTGTCTTGCTTATTCCCCTTGCTATACAGGTTAAAGAAACACAACTTTAGTCATGGCTTAGCTGTGAGAGTTGTTGCAGTCTGTTCAAAAGGTCTTGCTAAGACATCTGGCAAGGAGCAGGGGAGATAGAATGTTTAACTGTCTTTTTGTTTGCTTGTATGTTCTTCTTTTTTAAAAATGGGGAGAAATAGAATTCTCTCAGGGGAAAAAATGCAGTCTTTCTAAAAGTCACTTAGGAACAAAGATGGATTTGATTTCCTTTCACATGTAACACTGTGTGAGGTCTGAAGTTTCTTTTGTTGAAAAAGCCACTATATAGCTGGATGGATTCTCTGAAAATTAGTTTACAGCCCCCAGAAACCATTTGAAAAAAGGAGTATTTCTAGGAGGACAGAAGTGCCATATTTAAGTTTATCTTTATTACTTACTACTTGGCATAAAGATTTGATATTAATACTTTTCTTTTTATTCAGCCCCAGTTAAAGATGTAAGAGTTGTTTCAATTTGTGTGTGATCCACAAAAGATTTAGTGTGTTCTGAAAGTTTCATTTTCAAAGTCACTAGTTTAAAATACCGATTTCCTCCTCCTTTGAAAGCTACTTTAAGTATGAGGAATGATACAAACCGTCTGTGGAAAACTAGTGATGTGCCATACCACAACAAACTCCAAAAAGAGAGATACTGCATAATGGCCTGGACGCCATATTTTTGGTGGAAAATTCACCTTATGGTTACTGTAAAAGATGAAACCAAACAACAAGGAACAAAAAAATAGCCTTCCCAAAAAAAAAAAGTCTTTTACAGTAGCTCTTTCAAAACTGTCCAGTACCAGTGGCTCATTTCAGTGAGCAGTGGCATCCAGTGCTGCTGTCAGGCCATTTTCCACTTCTGGAGTACTGGTTTGTGCTGCCTGGCAGCCTGTCCCCAGGTACTTGTATTTGAATGCAGGTCATTCTTCCCTGATAAGTTCCAGAATCACAATGAGAGTACAAATACCACTTTTTTAAATCAAAAACAAAATGGAAAAAATCACCTAAGTGACAGTGGCTTCCTCTGTTCGCTGTAATTTACAAATTCTGCCTGGGTGTGTACCTGTAAGATTCATGGAATTCCAGGAATTGAGTTATTTAACCTCTAATGTCAGGATAGAAAAGGTTGGTAATGTTTTTCTTGGGGTTGGGAGAATGTTCACTTTGTGTTTTTTAAAAGCATTGTGCCTTTCATTAATTACTCTTATATAAACAGTGTGGGTTTAAAATTACTGTGTTAGGAAGGACTTGGAAAATTTGGAATAAAAGGCAGAAAATGTGTTCATGAAACAGAACGGGTTAAGTTCTGAATGAGGAACAAGTTGTTTTTTGAAATACTCTTCAAGTTTTATTTCTGATCTTTTCCTCTCTGAATTGAACACATTTTACTACCTTCATCCTTGAACAGGATGTGTGTAGAAAGGATTTGTGACAAGGTGATGATGGCCAGGTATTTCAGTTCCCAACCTAGATGTTAGATCTCTTTAAAATTCTAATGTAACATGTGTAAAAGTATGGAATGAGCAGATTAGTAGGGTATTTTGAAATTAGTATTGGTTGAAAGATAAGAGAGAAGAAAAAGTACTACAAGTAAACCTCTCTGTTTCTCCCAACAGTTAAACTCTACCTCACAGAATATCAACCTGGGACCATCTGGAAATCCTCAGTAGGTTTCAATTAAATTGAATTTAATGAATTTAATTTAATGTAAATTTAAAATGTAATTAAATGGGATTAAAATAAATTTTAAAACCTGAAAGGTTAGACTGACCTTGGGAATGGTCCCACAGCTTCTGAACACAAGTTTGGTTTATTGCGTGCCAAAGGAGCAGCTTGCCTTGTTGGTGCTACAAGCCAGTTACTGCAGTAGTAACCTTGTGTCTCTGCTTGGTGTCTTCTGCAGAGTTTGGGTTCTCAGTTCTGTGTGAATCTGCTTTTCTCCTCTAGGAGGTGGCTGCTGTTTTGGTTTTGCTTTCCTCACAGATTTGTTCCGGGCTAGCAGGAGAAAGTGGTTAATAGATTGCAGTAAGAAATGAAATATAAGAGTCCTTCCCTTTGGGAGCAATAAATAGAGAGGTGTATGGTGAGGTAATTTGTTTTGCAATTTGAAAACATGGATAATTGTTTTGTTGACAGAATTGTGTTCAGGAAAGACTAAGGGAATCCTGGGAAAAACTGAAAGGAGTGGTGATGTGGGAAATGGAAAAACTGAGAGTGAACTTGTACAAACGCCACAAAGAGGCAGGTATTAGGACCTCCCTCCTCTTACTGAAATTTAAACCGAGTGAGGATTGGATGGAGGGAAGAATGGAAAAAATAAGAGGCAATAGATAGCAAACTTGGTCCTTCTTTCCTCATGTAAGCTTTAGAATCCATTTGGACCTTTAGAAATAAGCTCCAGGAGATGTCATGGGGAAATGGAGACTTAAAAATTACATGAAACCTAGACCATGGAGAATGAAAGAATGGTCTTGCTTCTCCTTTACATCGTAAGGTTAAACTTAGTAAATAAAATAAAATCAGAGGATGCAACTTGAACACTTTTGCTAAAATGGAATTGCAAAATAAAGAGGAGTTGTGTCTGAGGACAGGTCTGCAGAAGCAGTGCTGGGTGGAACAAAGACAACGAGGGTGCTTATGGGCTCTTGTGCTACTCTACACTGCTGTACAGCTATAAAGCTTGTAATTTCTACCCAGATGACCTGTCTCCTTCCTAAATATCTTTCAGTGCTAAACCAACAGACTTTGATTTCCTGAAAGTTATTGGGAAAGGCAGCTTTGGCAAGGTGAGCTTTTATTCCTGTGTCTTACGGTAGTGCAAGGATGCTCGCTGGTTTTTCACGCTCAGTGACTGGGGACATGGCCAGAGGTCCCAGAAGAGGTGTTGCTCTAGGGTGGCCCATAAACTGTTCTGTTGGCTCCCCACTGCTGCTGCCTTGTGGCCCTGTCATGTTTTCCCTGGTGCAGCTGTTGCCTGCCTCAGCCCCTTGTTGGGAGTAAGAGAAGGGAGAGTTTCCCTTTCTCATTAAGAGCAGTTGGGATCCTCTGCTTCCCCCAGGGAGGAAGGGAGGTACCCCTATGCTCATGCAGCAGTTGGAGCACAAATCGTGCTTTTCCTCTTGTTGTCATGATTATTTTGTGAAACCTCTGATACTATGGAGCAGTGTGAGCAACAGCACACTGAAAAGTGACTGAAGTATTTGTATTTACAAAGATGCCAAAGAGAATCCCTCTTGAAATCACTGTTTCCAAATTATTTTTCATGTTGTTGGGTTTTATTCAGTTACTTTTACAATTTATCCCAAAAAAAGCTGAAATTAATCTTGATAGAGATTTAGCAGGTAATGGAAAACAAATGTTATAATTTGAGTCTTTCATGATACCACTGTCAGGATAAGTTTTTACTGAACTAACTGTAAGCTCATTTTATTGGCAATTACATTGTTGACTGACTGTATTAGAAGAGAAGAAATTATGTTGTGAAAAAATAGCATGAACACTCTCAAGTTATGCTGAAATTATAAAATATTACCAATAGTATGTGAACTGCAACAATCACATTTCTTCCTTTTTTGAATTTCACAGGTTCTTCTTGCAAAACGAAAACTGGATGGGAAATACTATGCTGTCAAAGTGTTGCAGAAAAAAATTGTTCTCAATAGGAAAGAGGTTAAGAGAAATAGTCTTTTTCCACCCACCTCCCTTGTTTTTTCCCTTAATTCCAAAATCATTCCTGTTTACTTATTGATCCCTTACTTCTTGCAGCAAAAACATATTATGGCTGAACGTAATGTGCTTTTGAAAAATGTGAAACATCCATTTTTGGTTGGATTACATTACTCATTCCAAACAACAGAAAAGCTTTACTTTGTCCTGGATTTTGTTAATGGAGGAGAGGTATGTGGTGGTTTTGTTTGCATTTTAGTCTGTCTATTCTGCTAATTCTAGGTGGGAGGAGTGAAATGATCCTTTACAATAGGCTGTGATCAGCCTTCTCCCAATTTTGAAAATCCTATTGTTGCTACAGACTTCTGTAGCTATTTGGACCTTGTTCCTGTTCTTACTGAAAACTTCAAATTTATTCATGCTTGTCAGATACAAATACTGTATTTTACAGTTATATAAATTTACCTTTGTTATTAATTAGTCTTATGTTTACATTTTTCACCATGTAACACTGTCTTCCTCTTGCATCTGCATTAGGTGAGATGCTGATATTTGGAAAGGGGAAGGAAGGAAACTGACAGCTGAATTCATTATATTGTGTCAGAGCTGGGACAGGATGGTCATTTCTCTTGTCTGATGTATTGTCACATTGCTTAGACTGTATTAGCAAAATCCTGGTTTGCTCTACTCTGAATTTTAGCCAGAACGTAGTTTTGTATTGTTTCAGGCAAAATGCAGTTCAAAACAGTTTTCAAATTTGAATGGAAAGCTTGAAAAGCTGGGGTGGCTTTTTATTTTTCATGAACTTTGTAGGCAGAAACCAGAAAACTTCATTTTTCTTAAAATCTTTACTGGTTGAGTGTGTAGTATAGTTGAATCTGTATGTTTATAATTTAATCTTTGTCTAGACTTTTGTATCTGCTCAGATTATTTGCAGACAATTCTCTGTAGTAGAGAGAGCTTGTGGATCAGCTTGGAATGTACATCTCACACGCTGATCTACACCTAGGTTATTTCAGAATACAGTTCTATAAATAATTATGCAAATCTTTAAAATACACACATTTACAGAAAAGAAAGATGACTTATTTGACACCAGGTTATATATTGTGCTTGGAGGCAATCTTGCATGATTTAGGCTTGCCAGCTTCTGTTCAGAGTTTAGTGATCTGCTCTAGTTCCTTTTGACTGGTTTTAAGGGAATGTGTTTGAGTTCGAGTTATGTATCCATCTGAGCTACAAAAGAGAAGCAGGGAAGAGAGAAATGACTAAGTCATGCAGTAAAACTAATTGTATTTCTGTGTACTTTTTTTCTTAAGTGGACAACAAAATAAATTACTCTTCATTGTAAAATTACGTGTTATTAACCTGATTTGTTTTGTCTGTGTAATGTTCTTATTTCCTATTTGCACATTTACAGCTGTTCTTTCACTTACAAAGAGAACGTTCCTTTCCTGAGCACAGAGCCAGATTTTATGCTGCTGAAATAGCCAGTGCACTGGGCTACTTACACTCCATAAATATAGTGTACAGGTGAGTTTCTGAAATGTATCCTTGTCCTGCAGAAATTCAAAATAGGACAAATTACTAAATAAAAAACTCTACAGGATATCATTTTATGGGAAACCTGAACATAACAATTTCATCAAAACTTGAAGCTTTCAGCTGAAGAACAATAAAACCCTTCCTTCTGAAGCTTTTGTGAGTGCTGTTATGATTTACTACCTTTTCTTTTTTAATAGGGATTTAAAACCAGAAAACATTCTCCTAGATTCACTAGTAAGTATGCAAGATTATTTCTGCTTTCTGTGTACTCTCATAAAATTGACACTTCTGTGTATTCACATGTTGAGCATGTTCTCTTTTTAACATACCACTCTTTATTAAACACAGGGTCACGTTGTGTTGACAGACTTTGGACTTTGTAAAGAAGGGATTGCAACTTCTGATACCACTGCAACTTTCTGTGGGACCCCAGAAGTACGTTGACAACTTTCATGGGTTTTTTTATCAGTAATAAATGACTGTTGACTATTATTAATATTTGTGTAACTGGAAGGTCAAATATCGTGCTTTATACTGCTGGGAGGTTTGCATTCTTTTAACAAGCTGAAAGCAAACCAAAGACAAGCTCCCTACAGATCTATTAGTTGTTTTTCTTACTAATGTGCAGTATCCACTGCTTGCTACCCACGGGGCCGTTCCTCATCTCTTCCTTCCTGTTTCTCCAGCCCTTTTCAAATATGTTTTCTCCCATGTCTCCTAACTGCTGGTTAGACACAGAGCAGTTGGCTTGTGTAACAACTGCTTTAGTAAGTTTATAGGGAATTGATACCTGTGCCTCAAAACCTTGAACTTGCTGACTGAGTTACTGGACTCTTGTCTTTTTACTGGGTGAACTACACTGGAAAACTTAGATTGTGGAAGGCTTGAACACGTATGAGGGATTCACTGAACAGAGGGACAGACTTTGGTAACTTGATAAACATACTTCAAATTACAAGAAAGACTTTTGAAGGCAGTGAAAGATGAGTGAGGTGTGGTGTTTAGCTGAAACATTTGATGGTTGTGAAGCAACTTTTATTGAAAGCATTTACTGTGAAGTGACTAAACCCCTGGTTTTATCCGTGCTAGCTTAATTCTCTAAAGTACTTTTTTTTTTTTAATTCATTTTAGTATCTTGCACCAGAAGTCATTAAAAAGCAGCCCTATGACAACACAGTAGACTGGTGGTGCCTTGGTGCAGTTCTTTATGAAATGCTTTATGGGCTGGTATGTACCTGATATGTAAAGGTTGCTTTCCTCCCCTCTCCCCTTTTATTTGAAGAAACCTTTGAGTGTTGTTAAAGATGCTAACTTTTTCTTAATATTGGAATACTCTGATGAAGCAGATTAACATATTGTCTCGTACTTAACATAGCACTCTTTTTTCTCTTTTGGATTTTACTTTGCCTCTTGCCTGACAGTTCATGGAAAAGGAAACTCGTACACATCAGCAAAATCAGTAGTCATCACTTTGAGAGTAAACTGAATCAACAATGATAATACACAATTTGAAAAAAGAGCTTATAAGGAAAATTTTGTCAGATACTGGAATAAATTAAATTAAAAAGCATTTATTTTATTTATGTATCTCAGGTTTTCTCCTAGCTTTTGACAGCATTAGAACAAAAAAAAAATCTCACTATGCTTCTTCTAGTCATATGTAATTATTCCAGTAAGAATCTGTTCTAGTTTTCTCAAGTTCTGTCTCCTCCCATAGAGCCTTAAATAGGGAGATGGATTTATTTTCCCATTCTCACGTTCTTTTCAGGCAGGTTCAGTGGAACTTTGAAGCTGGATGGCACCTATGGCTACTTGGGAGTGTGAGAACATGTTAGGAGTAGAGGAAGGCAGATGGTGGGAAGTTATCAAGTGTAAAGTTCTGGCATGGTGATGACTGAATTAGAAGTTAATAAATAGTGCATGAAAAGGAGATTTCTGCTTCACTGCTAGCAGTTTGTATGTGTTCCAGAGTCATTTATTGGTCATATGTAACAAATGAAACAACATTGCATGTGGCTTCAAATTCATGTAGAACTTGTATTTTTTTAGCCTCCTTTTTACTGCCGCGATGTTGCTGAGATGTATGATAATATTCTTCATAAACCGCTGGTTTTGCGCCCAGGAATCAGTCTCACAGCCTGGTCTATCCTGGAAGAACTCCTGGAGAAAGATCGGCAGAGCAGGCTAGGAGCAAGGGAAGACTTTGTAAGTTACATCCTAATTTATCAAGCCCGATTTCATTTCAAGGGACTCAGCAAATTAATGTGCACAGCACAAGATTAATAGTCAGAGATAGAAATTGCATCACTGCATCTGTCTCTGTTTTCCTCCTTTTTATTTCTTCAGGAAAGACACCATTGGGGTCTATCCCTGGAAGTTGCAGTGATTATTGTGGGGTATTTTGAGCTTGGTTGCTGCTGTACCTGCCAGCAAAGGAAAAACAGTTGCTGGTGTAGCAGTCACTAAGGTGCACAGAAGTAGGTTTCACTGCTGATAAATGAAACTGGGAAATATCAAAAGAAATGTCTACCATATGGTAATACTAATGGTTTGGAAACCAGCTTTCAGGTAAAATGAACAATAGTTCCATGCAAACAGCAGCTTATTTTTTAACCTTAAGATCATGGCAGACATTTTCCCAGTGTAGCAACAAAATCTTTATTCACAAAAAGCTGATGTGAGAAAGTTACAGGTGCCTTCAGAACTGTGCAATGATCTAGAGAATGTACTCCATGCATTAGTGGTGGGATCTTTGTAGTCTTTAGTTTGCAGTCCTTTTGTTGGTCTGTGGACCTGGTAACTGAGCAAGATGAAAGGACTTGGCATAGCTGTTGGCTGCTTCTTAAACAGTAAGTATATTGCAGAGTTGTTGAAGCAGCTGCTTCTCAGACAGTGATGTGCTTTACAAAAACTAACAAAACTTTAAGGCAGGAACAGATACTAACAGAAAACATTCCTGCTCTGTGATAGACTTCAAGGTTGTTGATTTTAGGGCTTAAATGCAAAAAGTATGATCTTAGAAGGAAACCCATTTATAGAGGCAGTTTCACAAATATTAATTGCTGTTTTTACTGACTACAGCTTTTATTGCAAAGTAAATTGTGAATAAACAAACTGATAAGGGCATGCACATAAGAACTTCCCTATGTGCATATAGTATGAAGTAATGTTTATTACGATGCACAGGATGGAATTATGGAATATCTCAAATCTTCATTGTTTGCTGCAGCTTGAAATTCAAAAGCACCCGTTCTTCGAATCTCTCAGCTGGACTGATCTTCTTCAGAAGAAGATACCACCACCATTTAATCCTAATGTGGTAGGTGCCTGGGGGGTGGCAATGGTTGTTAGTGTTTACATCTCAGATGACACATCACAGAATATTCTGAGTCAAAAGGGACACACAAGGATCATCAAGTCCAGCTTTTAAGTGAATGTCCCACATGGGGACTGAATCCATGAACTTGGCATTCCTAGCACCATGCTCTAACCAGCTGATCAAATCTCCCTAAGAGAGACTTTTTTCATATTTTTTAGGTTTATCAGATCATTAAGAATGTAGGATTTGGTCAAAACTCCAATCAAAATGAAAAAAAACCCCAGCCTTTAAATATCTATGTTCAGAGATGGAGTGGTGTGCTTACTTAAATTGCTTTTACTTAAATAGAATATAACAACAAAACAGATAGCCTAGAGAGTTAAATTCGAAATCTAAAGGACAAGCACAAGTTTAAAACACTGTATTAATTAATTGGACTGAGAGATCCTTCTGTTTTCTAGGTCGGACCAGATGATATTGGGAATTTTGATGCAGTGTTCACAGAAGAAATGGTCCCATACTCAGTTTGTGTTTCTTCTGACTACAGCATTGTTAATGCCAGTGTCCTAGAGGCAGATGATGCATTTGTTGGATTTTCTTATGCACCACCTTCTGAAGATGGGTTTTCCTAGGAACTTAGTTGTGAAGAGTGCTTTGGAAGTCTTGGGTTGAACTGAAATGTTAGGATTATGGACACATTCCAAACTAGCGTGAATAGTGCCTCGTCTTGTATGTAGGTTGGAAACCTATGAACAAACTTTCTCTGCTGTATAGTAGGAATGTGGGCATTTTGGATGGCTTTCTTTGGGGTTTGAACTGTTTGTTCCTGCTGCAGAAAATATTTTTTAAAACCTTTAAAAAGCATTCTCTACGTATTTTTTAAGCAAAAACACTGACTGTTCTCCTCAGTCCCTTCGAGTTTACATTCATACCTATCTAATTTGGCTGGCACAAATAGCAGCAAATTTAGTAAATTTATAAATGCTTTTGTACTTATTTACAGTGACTTTGTGCTTGAAATGTAACTATGCAAATTGTCTTTTGTATATCCTGATTTAAAAAAAGGTAAATGTTTTCCCTGTTACGAGTTTGGAAGATGTGTTAATTTACCTGTCAGCACTTAAATGATATAAGTTAAGGACCAAGATTCTTAAAGGACTTCTTGAGAATGAAAACTTGGTCACATAAAACTGGATTGTTGTTCTTGCACTTGCTGAAGTACCCATTGACTCAACTGGATTATCTGAGGTATGGGGGATTACTCAAAGCAAGGGCAGAACAAATTAACTGGATTGATTTGATAACATTACTTACTATGTGTTCTACTTTTCTTTCTTCCCTGAGCTAAGTATGTCTATATTTCAACTACATTAAAAATATTTTTGGTTAAAGCTCTGCTTCTCCAAAGATCTAATATGCAATAATCATGGTTACTTTAAAAGTAAGTCAATTAGCTTTGACATTTTGGGGGTGGGTGGTGAGATGATCATGCCAAATATTAGGGATTTTTCTCGCAGATTGGTAGTTTAAAACACTCTTATGTTCCAAATTGATTGTATTTGAGCATTCCTAGCTACTTGTTTTTGTGTTCCAGTTTGCACCATTTTAAAATCTTCACTTGATGTTGGGGGAAAGATGTAAATTACACTGATAATTTTAAAAATGTGAAAAGCTATTGTATTTCTCGTAACATACATGTGTATGGACAAACATAATTCTGAACAATTTCTGTTTAAGGAAATTTTTTTTAAGCAATGCAAAAATTGACTGCAGTTACAGTGTATAAAGGCATATAATGGTAGTAGTTTTATTATATATATTACTTGTAAATAACAACTTATTTTTGTCTGTTACTCCAAAAATGTTCAGTGTTTTTTTGTTTATAAATGCATTCAGTTAAATGCCTTGATTTGAGAAAAGTCTGGTAAGATACTGATACATCATGATACATAAATTGAATGAATGTTGCATAAATTTCAGTATCTAAGTCATCTTGTTTGTGGCAAAATAAGCAGCTAAGATAAATACTCCTGATACTGCATCAAGATCAGATAAGAATTGAGAACCTAGGGGGAGAGAATGTATAAAATCATAATTCTTTTGAAATAAATGTTGCATCAATACATTAGAAGAGTGGAAAGTAAAACAGGATTCCTTGTTTATCTCAAGGAGCATCTCCTAGAGCACTCCTGCATAGTGGTTAAGGGATGCTTAGGAGTTGCTACATGAGGTTTTGGAAGGAGTGATTGGGTAAAAAGTAAGAATTGACATTGGCTGGAGAGGAAGGAAGGAACTGTTACCATTTGTGGCAGCAGAATGGTAGCTTGGCACTCATTTTCCATAGTTCTCTTCTGTAAGGGTTGAAAAAAGCTGTTGAGGACAACCAACGACTACATTAATAGTTTCCTTGGCATTAAAATAATTTGGAAGTAACAGCCCTGGGGTTTTTTAGTTGGGGGGGGGGGGGGGGGGGGGGGGAGGAGGTTTTGTTTCAGTTTTTTGGGTTTTGGTGGTGTTTTGATTTGTTCTTTTTATTTACTTAATTTTTTAAAATACAGCTTTCTGGTGGAGTGGGAAACAATTAGGTGGTATGAAAGGAAGTATCCATTCTGATATTGTATTTTTAGTCTGTATTCTCCTGAAATTATTGTGAAATTATGTGGCTACTGTAATTATCTTCTCTTTAGGGCAAGGAGGTCCAGTGCTGTAGAGAGGTGGGAAGGAGGGGGAATATTTCAGAAATCGTTGTGGGAACGACCCTTTCTAATTTTTGTCTTGTGTTCCAAGATGTTCATACCTAGCTGCTTGACAGCATGAAGGGCTTTGGTTTTTCTCTTTCTTTTGGTTGGAATTCAGGGGTTCTTTCCTTTAAAAAAATAGTGTGGCAGTTGAAATCATTTCTGGGAGTGCAGCTTAATAATTGCTTATTTAGCTTTCCTTCAGCAGACTGCCTTTTTGGCAAAGTGTGAATGTGTTCTGCACATCACTTGAAGTACTTAAGTTCTTTGAACTAAAGGCTAACAGACTGTACAACATCAAGCAGAAAAGCCTCACAGTATTTCTGTATGCAGTGCTCTTGTTCCACATCTCTGTGCATCCCATGAGGGTGGTTTCCAGAGTAAGACATGCATTTGGAGTTTCGTTAGCTGCCTCACCCAGGGCTGAGCTGAAAAGTGACATCTTAAACACTTGGTAAAGCCTGGAGAGGAGAGTGGACCTGCACAGGAACCACCTGTGTTACTCCTTTCCTGCTTTGGCTGAGAAGTTATAAAAGAAGGCAAAATTTGCCTTTTTGTGACTAGTGCAGAGGGTTTTGTTCTGCCTGCCCGTAGCAGAAGGGGCTTTGTTCCTCCGCTTGCAGGGGAACCCAAGCACCCACGAGAAGCAGGCCTTTCTGCAGTGCCGTGGAGGCCGGGAGCGGTGGTGCTGTTGTGGTCTCCGAGCTCTCGGCCTGGTGCGGGAACGAGAGAGGCCACGCGAAAGATGGACTGACTGAAATGCACGATGGTTGCAAAAATGTGAACTGAAATATGACACAGATTTGAGCTCAGACGTGCTCTCCCGGAGAGGTAAGTTTGGAGCGTCTGGCATGCTAAAGGCAACAGTTAAATATGCAATGTGTATTAATGAGAGAAAATAGTTCTGGAAGTACGTTGCCGCAGTATTTTATACGCTGACAGCCATTCCCGTGCCCTGCCCGTGGGTGACAGCAGTAGCTGTGTGGGGCCGAGTCGCCAGTCCCGGTGGTGGCCGCGGGGCTGGGGCAGCTGTGGGGCTGGGCTGGGCTGGGCACGGCCTTCCCCGAGGGCTTGCACTGAGCACGGGCGCTGCCCCTGCGCGGCCGAGCCCTGTGGGCTGTGGCTCTCCCCGCGCCGCCCGGTGAGGGGCTGAGGGGGCACCGCGGGCTGAGGGGCTGAGGGGGCACCGCCGGCTGAGGGGCTGAGGGGGCGCCGCGCCGCCGGGGGCGGGGCGGGGCCGGGCGGGCCGC